>JACYVW010000112.1:0-121041 GCA_023065735.1 Coffea humblotiana
TGATGATGACATTGTAACAAGACTAAATGGGTTAGCAAAATTTGTAACATAAGGTGATGCTAACTTCTCATGTGTTAAAGAGTAATTTTCATTTTTTTTTAGTATATGTAAATCATTAGAAATATTGTGAGTGTGTTTGGAAAACCAAAATTATCTCATATAATATTTTGCTTGCATCACAAATACAATTTTTAATTAATTTTTTACTTTTTAAACTACTTTTATATTTCACATGCATTACATCTCAGAAAGTGCTATAGCAAATTTTTCAAATATTATTTCAAATAATCTCCTATTTTAAACACAGGCAAATTATTTTTTTGTTAGTTTTGGCTTCGTTTGGATTACACTATTTTTCAAAAATTAGTTTTTCAAATACAATAAAAAATTTTAAAAAGTACTCTAAAAGATAATCTAAAAATTAGTTTAAAATTTTAAAAAATATCTCAAAATATATTCTAAAAACTTTCATACTCTTAAATATCCCAAAATATTTTCTGAAAATATCTTAAAATATAATCTAAAAACTCTGCTACAACAAAGTTTTTTAATCCGGTTATTAAATACTTAAACTATTAAGTATCACACAAGGGTTAATTTTATGTACATTGATGTTGTATACACTATCATCATTAGATTAATAACACATGTGTAAAAGTTGGATTTTAATTTCAAATTTTGCATAGTTCTTATTTATCCAAGACTGAAATAGTTGATTTTAGACAATGATAAGCAAAATAAAAAATCAAACCTTAAGAGCAAAATGAATATTACTAAACTTGGATTTGATTTGGAGCGACCATTTAAAACCAAATTTATAAGTTGAAGGACTTGATAGATGCAACAAAATTTTCCTGAAAGTTTGATAGATTATTGAAGCCTGAAACCCAGTTTTTTAGAGCCATTTCCAAAAGCAACCCATGTAATTTTTTGGCAACAAAGGGAACATCATGCAGCAAACAAATTAAATGTTCTATATTTTTTTTGAGAAATTTAAAAATCAATACAGACCTAAATTAGGGATATGGAAACTTTCTTTTTACACTCAATAACTTAAAAAATATTTGTGTTCGACATGCCACCCAAAATTACTTTATGTGTAACTAGAAGCTATAAACTCATAGAATTAAGCCAGAGACGAATTCAGTATCTATCAAGATCAAAGAGCAAAGCGGAAACTATATGCATAACTATACAAGAAAAAGTGGAAGCAAAATTCCAGACCAAAATTTTATTTGACGACAAAACAAATTATTAGCAGAAGATATTTGGAGAACAAAATTGTGGAAGCTATATTTCAACCAAAATTTTATTTGATATACAAGTTAAAAGAGCATGAGAACTTACTCGAGAAAGTTTAAATACTCTGGCAATAGCTCTGATAAATGTGCAAAAACTCCCCGTATGTTGGAAAGCTATGTACTCAAAATTTTGAATTTAAGCAGAAGAGAATATTAGGATGAAAATGATAATTTTTGCAAAAGAAAGAAGCAAATTAACAAGTAGAAAAGATGAACATTTCAATAAAGATAATAATGTCAATCAAAGAAAGAAGCAAATTAATAATAGCAAAAACTTTTGCAGTTATGGTCGAATATATAGGAGAAAGTAATAGTAGTAGGTTAAGGAATCACTAATTTTACTGATTTTTATTCCACTATCTTTATTGATTTGTGTAGTATATTGGTATAAATATTATCATTCTATTGTGGGGCTAATCGATTTATTTGGATTCCAACGATAGGTGTAGCAAAAAAGGGTACCTTAAAAAGAAGCGAACAAATTAAGAAGAAGACGAAAGAAAGATATAGGAATTTTTGTTTGCTTTAATCTTTTTACAATATTTTGTTTTCACATTTTATCATCTTTTCTATAGTATTGACTTAAAAAATGTTAAATTGCTAAAAGAAAATTTTTTAATTTATTTCTGTACAAGTTTTCATTATTCTTGTTAGATTAATGTTACTTTTAGATTTACTAGTTTAGGCTTATTAGGCTTTAATAGAATAATAACGATGATGGCATACTAATAACAAAAAACAAAGGTAGCAAAATTTATAAGCATAAGGTAATGCTAAGCTTGTGATGTACTAAGAGTAATTTTTTTACCTTATGTAAATTTTTACAAGAATAGTGTTATTTTTTTGTTACTCAACGTGGTCAACCCTAAAATACTTAACCAAAAAACTATGCAATATGGTTATACTTTATTTTCAAACTTTGAGAAGGAAAATTTACTTGAAATCAAATGAACGTTACCACGCTTGGATTTGGCTGGAGGGAATCATATGAACAATTTGGAACCAAATTTATAAGTTAGGGAACTTGGTAGACAATTTTAAAAGCTAAGAGATCAAATAGAAAAATTACTGGTAAAAGTTGAGGAACTATTGAAGCCATTCCCTAATTTTTTAGAGACATCTCCAAAAATTACCGTACAAACCATCTTTTTGGTGACAAAGGCGACATCATGTAGCAAACAACTTAAATGGATTTTCGCTTCTCGGAAATTTCAAAATCAGTGCAGACCTAAATTAAGAATACGGAACTTTCTTTTTGCACTCAACAACTTTTAAAAAAACAATTGTTAATGGAAGTGTTACTCGAAGTACGTCTTATGCCTAACTGCAGGCTACTAAACCATCAGACAAAGCCAGAGATGAATTTGACACCATCAAGATCAAAGCGCAAAGTGCAAAATATATGCATAATAAAACAAGAAAAGCTGGAATAGCCGAAGAATTGTTCCAAAAAAAAAAACGGTAGAAGCTATACTGCAACCAAACAATTATTTGATCAACAAGTTAAAAGCACTTGAGCACTTACTTGAGAGGGAATGAATAGTCCTGCGAGGCGACAACGGATGCGACAAATATGTAGAATTCCTTGTATATTGTAAGGCTACGTTCTGAAAACTTTGAATTTAAGCAGAAGAAATATTTGGCTGAATTGAACCAAAGAAAGAAGCTAATTTATATTGGCGAAACCTTTTGCAATGCTGGTGGTCCAGTATACAGGAGAAAGTATTAGTAATAGGTAAGGAATCACTCTTATATTGATAAGAAAGCAAAGCTAAGTTCTTGCATTTGCTTTCCAGGTTGAGTAGTGCACAAGTATCGAACATTACCTAAAATCAAGTTAACTCTTAGAAGTCTCACAAGTTTTTTTTTTTTTTGAAGGAAGAAATCTCACAAGTTACAAGCAAAGGATTCGTGACATTCTCCTACAATCTTAACTTGGAATCATTAGGTCCAAATTTTGGCCCACATGACACTGGATTCTTTCCTTTCTTTTTCAGACCAAGTGTGAGTAAAAATTGATTCAATTGATAACGTTAAAACGTTTCGTATAAAAAATATATATTTGAAACCCCTCCAACAATTATTTCATGGTAGGTAATTCTTTTCAGTTTTTGTGAAATATCTAACCATCCTAATTTCAGGATGATATAACTTCTGCTTTGCCATAGCTTTCCATCATTATAGGAAACATGTTTTGCGTAAGAGATTCTGCTATTCTTTCCTACAAACAAAATAAATTCTTCTTAAGAGAATTTTTTCCTTTTCAGAGAAATTGGATTCACGAGGGAGTTCTAAGACATTAATTAGTTGGATTTTGTCCTCCTAAATTTATTTAATCATCATGCCTTGATTTCATGTTTCTAGTCCTTCGGTCATATTTGGCGGCCAGGTCCTTTATGTAAGTAAAAGGATATAATAAATGTGTACATTCATAAATATTTATAAAAGAAATGAAAAATCCCTCACCACAAGCAATCACCCGCAAAGCCTTTAACCGGCTAATGATGCTCATGCACAACTGACGCATATGCATTAGAATTGTAAGTTGAGATTTCAAGGTGTAGGATTAACATTGGTCTTTGTATATCTTCATTTTTTTTTTTGGCGAAGTGGATTTAGATTTAGAAAAAGTAATTAATTCTGGCGACACTAGCTCATCATTATTCTTTCATTATTTTTCTTTCCTCTATTCATTGAATAAATCTATTAGCCCTTATATTTAGTTTATAAATTTCTCAATCTTCGGTCTTTGTTTAAGGAAACTATGCCGCTAATGTCACAAAATGGTTAATTCAAACTACAAAGTAACCATTGGATCCACCATTCATTTTCCCTTCCTTCCACCGATGTGGGAATGTGGGATGCTACTACCTTCCACCTTGCAAAGTGACGGGCTTTAAATGTGGCTCCCATTCGATCGTGGTAATTAATCCCGCACAACACTTAGATTCTTATAACTCGCTGGCTCAGACTCATTTCACACAGAGACTTGTTGACAACACTTTCTTGCATAGTCGGGACCATAATTTGTTGGCCAAAACTCATCCCATGCAAAGAGTATATGAGATTTGTATCTCTAAAGATTTTCAAAATTTCTTTTCTTCTTAAACAAACGCCCCCCTCCCCCCCCTCCGGGGGGAAAATGAAAGTTTATAATGTAGTTACATTTATGGCCTACTTTAAACATTAAAAATTCAAAAAAAAATTTTGTTAATGGATGGGTCACTCGAAATACATGCCTTACGCCTAACAAGTTTTAGGGGTACAAAATTTCTACAGAGTAAACGTAGAAAAAGCTCGATATCATCAAATACAGAAATGAAATGTTTTAAACCTTATGATAAAAAATAAAATAAAAAAGGTTCTCATATTAGACAGCCATCGGTCACCTCGCTTATTAATCCCAAAAAAAAATGGTTGCAAAACCCAGAAAAAATCTGGTAAAAGATAGACTAAAAATAATCAAAATCTGAAGAGATAGGAAAATTCTATGTATGGTCCCTTCAGACAATTATTCCTACAATTTTAGTTGTTAAGAAATGACAGTGGTTCAAATTTTAAAATGATTGAAAATATTACAATCTAAGAGTCTAAAAAAATTATTATTTCACCATCCAATGGTGAATTTAATTTGAGAATATGACCAAAAGGACTCTTAAAATCTGCCGAAAAGATAACCAAATAACAATACCTTCATCAAGTTTAAATAATTAAATATTTTACCCTTCTTATTTATTTCATGAAATATAGCATTCAAAATAATTATGTACAAAGAAACACGGTAATGTACAAAGCACATTTTGCAATGGAGACGGCCCATTTTAAGTTTATAACGGACAAAGTAGTTAAGGGGTCACTATTTGTTATTGAAGAAAGAAAAGTAGAGTGAAATTGCTTGAGTTTCTTGGCCGTATTGTAGTGCAATAATTGAATTGCGTTAAAGAAAGTAGATCGAAATTACTACATGACTACAAGATACTTAAAGTAAATTTTACTTTGAACCCTTAAATAGTAGATACATTCCACTCAATTTTTAAACTTTAATTTTAGAAGCTTTACCTCCTAAAGTTTAAAATACATTGCACTTTGGTATTGGATATTTTACTTTCTAAAATATGAAATCCATCCTACGAAAATATCAAAAATTAATAAAATAGTAAGCAAGTGATGCTTAAAATTTAGGAATTAAAACTACTTCCTCTGTCCCAAGAATCGAGACATGCACTTTTCATATTTTTCTAGTCTTAACCATTGTTTGAACATGAAAATTAGCAAACTAAAAACAAAAGGTCATGGGACTTGTGAAAGCGTGCATGTGTTATGGTGGGCCATAGCAATTATTTATTATTAATGAATGGAATCTTGTTATTATTACTGAACGGTATAAAAGCAACTTAGCATTGAAAGTTGTTTGAATTTTGCAAGAGACTCTTATTTTGGGATAACAAAAAAGTGGAAGCATGACATTAATAATGAAAAGGATGGAGTAGATAAATTTCATATTTTAGGGGTAGAGTAGTGAGAGAAAAAAACTTCAGCACTTACTTGAGAGAGAGAAGAAAGAAACCTCTGGGAATAGCTGATCTGATGTATATCGGAAAATTCCTAGTGTATCGCGAAGCTACTTGATTACTCAAAGTTTAAGAAACAATATTCGGAGGAAGATGATAATTTGAACCGATGTAGAAACAATTAGTGCATGCAAAGCTTTTTGGCAATGGAGATGGTCTTTTATTGAGGAGAAAGTAGTGAGTTTCCTAGTAGTGTAGTAGTACAATTATTGAATGTGGTGGACCTATAGATTACAAATTTTCCAAGCAATTGCATGATAAAGTAGAGTGAAAATATTACTGCATGCCTTTTCAGGTTGTCTAGTGATAAACTTTTGAACATGGGTACCCAAATTAGACTCCATCCTAGAAATTTGGTTCACGAGTGGGAACTTGGAAGCTAATTGTGAACTTTACCGGTAGAAAAAGTGAAGGTTGATGATAACCATGCTTCTTTTGTTTTTGCTTATACAGTTAAGCCTTTTTTTTCACAAGATTATTTTAAATTGAAAATAAAGATACTAAAATGAAATTATGAGAAATCCACAAGATAAAATGAAGCTAAAGATAGAGTTGTTAAACTAAGTTTTAGGAAACGTTATATCAACCTGATTTTTGGAAGTCTTACGGGTGATATAGAGTTCGTGGCATTATCTTGCGATCTTGAATTGATTGAGAAGGTTGAAATATTGGCCAATGGAACAGTAAATTATTGTCGTTTTTTGTCCTTATAATTGTCAACAAGAATTGGCTCAAATAATAAGATTTAAATATTTTTGTAGGAAAGTTTAGTCTGTTTTCAAGTCCTATCCTCAATATTGTTTTCAAACCCTATACTTAATATCTTTTTCATGGTAAACTATTTGTAGTCACAACCATATGATCGCTCTGCAAATTATTGAACATATGATTTTTTCTTATTCTGGAGTAAGATAACTTCTCTTCCAAAACCTTTCACCGCCACAGGTTAACTTCAATCATTCCATGATTCTCTCCTAAGAGCACCATTTGCACCTATTGACCAAGTAAGTTGAAATTTCTCGAATATGGTATAGGAACTTTTTTTTTAATTTTTTACTTTGCCAAAAGTAAATGACCATTTTTTCTTTACTTCACATCATGTGTTGGCCTTACAGTGAATCGTTTCGTGACAAATGGTCAAAACCTAATGTAAACTCATATTATACCTACAGTTTACTTTCTTACACTTAGTCCTAAATAACTACAACATTATGTACATTTTGAAAATATTCTAAAATACTTATACTTTATACCTAATAGCATAAAGCACGTAAAAAAAGGTTTAAAATATTATAGCTCTCAAACAGTTACCATTTGCAATAAACTCTAAAATTTATGATACTATTATGACATATCTCATGAGTTATGCAGAAAATAACAAACTATTTTTATCCTAATTTGTTTTTTACATTTATACATATAAAGCCTCAACGATGTCAAAAGTTACTAATTTAATATCTTACTGTGAGAAGAAGCGATAAAATTGATATTCATGTAGTGTAGTATGTGGAAATTATAGTAATTTTACTCGTATATTTAGTTGTGTAATTTGTGGATGCTTATATTATTCATATAGTGTAGGATGTGAATTGGGCACGTGGGATACTGTGATTGTGGAATGGGAGCTGGGGACGTGGGAAGCAGAGGTAAAAGCGCGTCATATATTGAAGTCCGGTACTCCGATTCACAAGTTGAAGAGAAAAAGCGGGTAATGTGCTTCCGATTCATAGGAAATGTGTTTTTGTTGTGTAATTTGTGGATATGTTTATATTATTCATATAGTGTAGGATACTGTGATTGTGGAATGGCAGCTGGGGACGTGGGAAGCAGAGGTAAAAGCGCGTCATACATTGACGTCCGGTACTCCGATTCACAAGTTGAAGAGAAAAGCGCGTTGGAAATGTGTTTTTGTTCAATCATTCTATGATTCTCTTTTAAGAGCAGCATTTACAACTATTTAATAGGTAAGTTGAAATTTCTCCAATATGATACAAGAATTTTTTTTTTTTTTATACTTTACTTACCAAAAGTTAATGAATCTTTTTCTTTTTATTTGTTTTCTGGAGAGTTTGAAATTGATTATTGGGGTTCACGAGGGATTCCATCACACCCCCTCCAAAAATGTTTGAAACATTATAGTTCTCAAATAATTACCAATTGCAGTAAATAGTGGTTGAGTCAGCACCTGAGGTCAGTAGGGGCAAAAGATAGAATAGTAAAGGACAAAATTATGTAGATCATGCACTAAAATCACTGCTATATAAAGATATTATTTTCGATTAAATACTTTACAATGAAAAATTTGAAATGAAACAAGGTTAAAATTTTGATAGATTTTACTCGTACTATTGAAACATGATTTTGAATTGTAAAGTAAAAGATAAAAGACATTTTAACTTATTTCAGATTTTTTAGAGGGGAAAATTGAAGGAAGAGAGCATTTTAAAAACTTGTCAGATGGGGAGAAAAAAATGGTCACGAAGACTTGAAACGAGCTTCCCATGACTTGCAATGATCATGACAAATTTGTTATGCATACAATTTTGAAAAATAAATGAGATATACTTCTGTGAAAGGAGAAAATATTTTTTGGAGCTTATTTTATAAAAGAAATGTTATTTGTGCTCCAATTTTTGTTAATCACACTTTCACTATCATTTTTATCATATGGCTCTCATTTATTAGACTCTATGATAAAATAAATGGTGAGAGTGCAATCAACCAAAAAATGAGTGCAAATAACATTTCTGTTTCATAATTTTGTTAATGATCAATACCATGATCAAAAGAATGGAGACACTAATAAACATATAGATAAATCATTAGGAGATCGACCTATTTTCAAACTTTAAATAGGTAGGACGGCGCGACTACTTTGTTGAGCAGCGCCACGAAATCAAGAGCTCAAGTGGAGCATATGGCAAATGATTATCAATTAGTACCCTACCCATGGTATTGACAAAAAAAAAAAAAAATTTAGTACCCTATCCATGTTGAACGAAAACGTACAATTTTTTTTGTCAAATGTCCAACTGTGGGAGTATTCTCGGGTCCCTTAACTCAATTTAGTAAGAAAATGTATATACAATCTCATCTTTAGCCCTGATTGTAGATATTTGCTACTTAAAATTGACCGCAAGTGGATGGAAACAACTACAACGAGGAAAGGTTTCTCCCTTCGTATTAGTACAGAGTTCATTACATCAAACTATTTCAGTTTGCATTTAGATTGAATGATTTGACAAGGATTTGAAATTTTATCAAATCCCTTTAGTTGTTGAGATTATTTAAAAGGTATTTGAATTTGTAAATCATCAATTATTTTAGCATTGAAGTGTGCTTTTGATAATTGGTGAAATACAAATTCAAATACTTCTTAAACAATTCAAACTACTAGAACAATTCTAGTGAATTTGAAATCCTTTGTTAAATTCCTCTGTTAAATTCCTCAGTCCAAATGAAGATACTACAATTAATAAATAAGCAAATTACCCGGATAGTCATTAAACTTTTTGAATGGTTAAAATTTAGTCACTCAACTATTAATAGTACATTTTTATTCAGTAAATTATTAAAAGTGTAAGTTTTGGATCATTCCATCTAATTTCACTGATAACTCTACTAGACTAAAGGGTCTGCATGGTTTATGAGACACACTATTAATAGATAGATCTAATAGAGTTAACAGCGAATCAGATGGAATGGTTAAAATATGTATCTTTTTTTAGTTCAATTGATAAAAATATACGATTAATAGTTGAGTGGCCAAACTTCGATTATTCTAAAAGTTCAATGGCTACCAGGTAATTTGCTCTAGATCAACACTAGTTTGCATTGGACTGTTTGGTCAGTTGCTTTGGTTAGAAAGCTGTTTCTGCATTGACTTGAGGGCCAGAAATGTCTCTCTAGAGGCCCATGTATCCAGATCACATCATGGGTCTGCAAGTCTTCTACAATCCTGGGCTGCCTTGGGAAGTCCAGGTATATGAGGCCCATCATTTACATTTTTAATTTTTTCTTTTTTGGTGAACTCAAGTTATATGATATTCTGATTGCAGTTAGCACATGCTATTGTGCGCCTATAGTACCACTATCGTGTTTTTGTCGAGAATAATCATTAAAAAAAAAATACTAGTGTAACACTTTTTGTTTAGAGTATATTTTCTCAATTATTTTTCAGAGAAAGTGAATTCATGAGAAATGTCATCAGATAAAGAGAAAAGAAAATAAAAAGATAGTAGGTCTAAGAAATTCATTAATATTTTCCAAGTGAATATAGATTATATGTGTCGAATATATAAGCAAATGAATTTTCGTAAATAATTCATTATCCAAACAAACAGTAGTAAAGGAGGACACAGGCAGCTTTGTTTCAGTATCACACCAATACTTTCATTGCTGCTGTTTGAGTTGACATTTGACGACGCACAGTATGATTAAAAAAAAAAAAAGATACTAGCAGTAGATACTTTCTTTCTTTCTTTCTTTCTTTTTTTGGGGTGTAAGACAAGAAACTAGTAGTAAACAACTATTCTTGTGCATTTAAAATCTTTGTAGATGTATAGTTTCTTCACAGTTAATCTTTGTAGATTTATAGAAAACTTTACATTGGATTAACATGATTGCAATAAATTGCTAAAAATGGTTTTCAAACTTATTTAACATTTTGCTCAACAAAACAGGCAACCTACCTTAGGATGCCTGCGTCCCTATTTTGCTCAATTTATTTTGGTCAAGCAATACAAATAGGGACAAAGGCAAACTATCCCTCATGTGACTTGCTATCAACTTGTTCAACAAAATCCAAGATATACACATTCTGTTACCACTTACCAGTCCACCTTCTGCCTCCAAAATATCCCTTATCTCTCGTAATTAATTTTTTTGTCTAATAGTTACCATAATATGCAAGAGGAATCAGCTGAGCATGACTCCACTTTCAAACTCTCTGGAGATTTTTATTTCAATGCCAATGTGTGAGGTCATGTTCAGTCTGCCCAATTGAAATCCAATAGTACTACTAGAATCTACGCAAATTTCTAGGCTTCTAATTGGAATACAATGCGTGTTCGCATGCAGGAAGCAAGCAAGCAAGCAAGAGAAGAGAATAACAGCCTAACTACAGTGAATACTTTTTTGGCCTTGCTAGAGTACTCTCCTTAATCCAGAAAATTTCAACCAAGTTTGAAAAACAAGGTTAAAACCCTCATCTGGTATAAATGCCAAAGATGCTGAGTGCTAAAAAGTCCAAGTTTACCAGCACCTTTTCTAGCTCTTAAATTTCGAGATTGCAGCAGGAGGAGCGGAAGAAGACATCACAGTTTTATTCGTGTCTCTCCCAAATCCTTTGTAGCCTTAATAACACTGAACATATCACCATCAATGTACTATTAGTTTGTCCTCTTATACATGCAGTGAGACCACGGCTGAGTTTTCTTGCTGCAATCCAGTCTGCATGTGGAACAAAATCTTATGTGATTTCACCTGCAAATCGTGATTTCGCGTAAAGTTTTAGACGATTGCTTTACGAATTACAGCCATCGTGAATTAAGATAAATATTTAAAGTCGAGCAGATTTTCAAGTCTATTCTACTTCTTTCTAGTATTGCAATGGAATCCACGAGACTCGCTTTCTTCCTTTCCATTGCAAGTGCAACATACTGCTGTGATCGCCTCTGGTCTACATGGGCTTTCTGATGGTGCAATCGGAATATATGATGCCCATGGCTTGAGGCTCGATGTTGGATAGCACCCTCGTCATACAATGCAGAATTTCTTTGGATTCGCCAAATCAGATGCAAAATTATCCTGTTAACTAGTGAAATCTCTGTCCAGATGTCCCTCAAAATAAATGACATCCTTAAGTGCTTGCATCATGGTATCAAAAAGTATGTTTTCCAAAAGAAATTCAAGGTTCTTAAGCTATGACTTGTTAACAGACCATAATTTCTAAAGGTCCTCAAATTTAAGACGAAATAGGAAATTAGGAAGGAAAACTTAAAAACTTGTATTCTGTTTGGTGATAGTCAGATTCTAGAGTAGGGGCAAGGATACATTTTGTTTATTAATTAGTTGTTTGCTTTTGAGACCTGCAAGGTTTCTTGATTTTTACCAATGATTCATTTGTAAAATTTCAACAGTTAATCCTGCTCTGTTGCAAAGTCCAGTCACTCTCTCCCTAATGCAACTCCGGTCTCCTATAATTGGATCTTTCCTTGAAGAAACTTAGATCACTACCAGAAAGGTCAAAAGAGACTGTTGACATGGTTGCCATTTCTGCCTCGGGCATTTTAAGACTTTTTTAAAGACACTGTTGCTATTTTATACCATTTGCTCCTCCCCTTTTACGCCATGGGTCCCAATTGTTTGCATCCATAAGAATGCAATACTAACGTGCACTTTGATTGCAGTTTATAGTTTCATTAAGAAGAGGAAGGTGCGGCTGCTGAAAATTGCAATGATTTGATTTTCCAAACTTCCCACTTCCACATCGAGAATTTTCCAATCATATCTATTAAGAATTCTAATTTTGCAAGTTCGTTGCATAGGTCCAGATCAATTGCTTGATTTGCTTAGTAATTGATTAACATATCTAAAATTCATCTAATCTAGTATGTATATACGCATATTAATAATTATTACTCTCTTTTACATTTATGTACTTTTCTTATTTACTCTCTTTGTATTTATTTACTTTCATATTAATCTTACATTCGAAAAAATGTGGATGGTCTAAAGTAATAGCATTATGAAAAAAAAAAACTAGAACTGTAGTCAAATCCCGATATCTTCTTCATTTATCTAACCTCTAGCAAATCACTAAATTCATATCAACTAGGTATGGTATCAATCAGATCAACACTAAGTGTTGGTCTTCTCCACACTTACAGGAAAGTACACAAATATTTTATTACGTAATACTTTATTTCGAATATATTAATTGTTTTAACCGAATCTTCAGGTCCGGGATGTGCTCAATTTTGTGTCGCTCCACTCCTTCCTTTTCGCATCGTGGTCCCAGTAGGCGGCAGTGACTTATAGTCAAACTTTGGAGTGTCGTCATCATTTGAATGCTGGATGGAAGTTTTTCAAGCTTCGGACATTTGAATAGTCTCAGGTGTTGAAGGGAAGTGAGGTGGTCCCCAAACCAGTCTGGCAATGAAGTTAGATTGGGAAAATGTAGCAGATCCAGTTCTTGTAGTGCGGGGAAATGTTTGACTTCCTCTAGCAGAGCTCTCGCGTTTGACCATTCGATGCGTAGATGAGTCAGGGATTTGAGTGCTTTAGTCCCCATTGAGAGACTCACCAAATTATGGCATTCCATGATATGGAGTTCCTGCAAAGAAGTAAGGCCTCGCAATCCTTCTTCTGGTAGAGACTTCAGCTTGGGACAGGACATGATGGACAACGTCTTCAAAGCCGTGAGGCTAGCCAAGCTTTTGGGCAAGGCTCGCAGATCCTTCATGTCACTAATACCCAGGGATTCAAGAAGACTAAGATTTTGTAGCATCTCTTCTGGAAAACAACTCAATCCTTCAATCCTCTCAATTGTAAGGGAATTAAGACTAGTGAGATTGGAGATTGAAGCCCATGCCATGTTCGGGCACTTCACGACATGTAACTCCTTTAGGGATGGCATATGTGGCAATGGCAATGTCAACGTTGGGCAACCGCCAAAAGACAAGGATTGAAGTTGAGAGAATACTCCTTGGACTTCTCTTCCTAACATTCCTTTTAGGTTGGGCATGTCCGATAACCGCAGTGTTTTCAACGATAGGGACATTGTAGCGGCTGCAGCAGTACTCTCCTGGGCCCCAACTATGTACTCCGCTGCACTTTTTGTTCACAACTACTTTTTTTACAGTTGAAATCCAAGATGGAAATAATGATGAACCTTTGAAGCCTTCTATATTCAGCCGTTGAAGGTTGGGGTAGGGTTTGAGGGCTTCGAGCACTTCCTCATCATTGTACTGTTGAAACATTCTTTCGGAATCCCATTCCAAATACAACTCGCGGAGACTCTGTTTTCTAATTAAGCAAGCTTCTTCTGCATCCTTTTTGTCTTCAATCCTCTCAAGCTGCTTAATTGATAGCTCTCCCCTAAGCATATTTAAGTCTCGCAACTCACTTAGTTGGAGCCATTTTTGGCCACCCAAGACGACCCATATTCAATGTCCGCAGGCAAGTCAACTTCCCAATTCCACTTGGCATGTGAGTCAAACTCGCACATCCCTTTAGACAAAGATGTCGAAGATTTCTGAGGATCTCATGTCTTTGGGCAGGCTCCGAAGTTTAAAACAATGATTTAGGTTTAAAATTTGCAAATTCCACAAGTCACAAATTGAATTGGGTAGTTCAACAATGCCGGATCTTGAAAGATTTACATGCCTTAAATGTTTCAGTTTGGCTTATTGCAGGTGGCAGCTCTGCAAACTTTTCTCTCCAATACGCTGACCTTCTAATGAGAGCCCTCAGGGAACCACATTTTGACAAGAAAGAAGAGAACTGGTCAGGTGCCTGTGATTGTAATAGGAAAAGCCACTGTTAGCCGATCATTCGGCATATCCAACATCATGGTTCTGTTTGACTCTGTTCCACCGTGTTGTTTAGCCTCCATTAACGGATTGAGCCAGATCATGGACAAGGTCATGCATCTTAAAAGTGAGAACATAGCCAAATTATCTTTCTCCAGAGCTTGGAACAATGATCTATTATGTAGTTCAGTCATCACAGCATCACCAACATCTTCCACTTCCATCGTTCCATTAGAAGTAATCAATCCATTTGCCATCCACAAATGTATTACCTCTTCTTTTTCAATTTCAGAGCCCTTGGGAAATACTGCACAATATGCAAAGCAACCTCTCAACTCTACCGGAAGATTAAGGTAGCTCAATCTCAACGCGGGCAAGATACGTGTTTCATCTTCAGGTAAGTTCCAAAGCTCACTGCATTTCACAGAGTTCCATTCCGCTTCCGACTTAAATTGTAGAAAGCCTCCAAGAGCCTTTGCAGCTAGTGGAACACCACCACACTTTTTTACAATCTCTCTTCCAACAGCTTCAAGTCTTTCTTGCTTCTCCTGACAATCAAATGCCTGTTGCCTGAACAGTGACCAACACTGATCGTCTGACAAACTCGATAGATAACGTGTCTCTAATGTGCCCATTATTTCAGCAACCTTTTTGCTTACGAGTTGTCACGACAATTGAACTACCACTTGATCCGCATTCCAGAACAGATTTCAAATCCTCCCATTCCCATGGATTCTCATTCCAGACATCATCCAGTACAATCAAGTATCTTTTCCCTCTCAACAACTCTTGAAGATTGCTTTGGAGAGGAGCCAATTCTAATTCTCCAGTAGGAGTCCTTTGTATAGAATTAATTAAGGCTTTTATAATCCTCTTCCATCGAAATCCTCTGAAACCCAAACCCAGAGTTTTGGCTCAAAATGCTTGGCTATGCGCTCATCATTAAACACCAATTGGGCAAGTGTTGTCTTTCCAAGGCCTCCAACACCCACTATAGGGAGAATTGATACATTCTGATCATCTCTATCCTTTTCTTTCATCAAGATGCTGTACAATCTGCTCTTTTTCCTCGTCCCTTCCAAGAACCTTTAGGTTCATTTACCATGGATCCAGTCTCAAGGCTTGCATTGAAATAGCTCCCACGCTTCTGATCACTCAAATCAAGCTTTATTCGCTCATCAGCTATTGCATTAAATTTTTTCAAGGATCTCCTTCATCCTTTTCCCAATCCTGTGACGAAACACTAAGTTTCCTGCTACAGGGTAACACATCAAACTAAAACGACCAGAATTTTTGTACTTGACTCTTGAGGCTTCAGCTGCGTAGTCATCCAATACATCATCGATTTCATGGGCAACAACATTGAGCTCCTGAAGCCACTGTTGTATTGGCTTGTTTGTGAATTGCTTCTGCTCAGCATCTTCAAGTACTGCCTTGATGGTAGAGAGCAAGCGTGAAAGCTTTTGCATGTTGGTTGCAACGCCACAAAGCAATCCAAGCTCCTCCTCGATCATGGAATTCAAAGTATCTACGAGAATTCCCACAAATGCTTCCATCACGTGTGACCTGAAAATCACAGTTCAAGAAAGTTAAATCAATGTTAATCAAGTTATTAGAGATTTATAACTTGATGGACCCAATAGAAAATGAAAAATTGCAACATAGTTATAAGCAAAAGCTGTTTTTCTGTTACTAGGAAATGAAGAAAACATATATTCTACATTAACATGAAAACATTGTTCGGATTCATTTTAGGCAGCCAGTCAATGACCACCAGGAATACTTATCGATTAATCAAAGATATGGTTTTAGAATAATTGGTGGACATGCATGGTTACAAACTCGAGAAACATGTTAACAAAATACATACATAAAGTGGAAGATCATGCATGGAGCCTAGTCTTTTAATCATCAGCCATGGAAGATAATTTTAAAAAACCGATTTAAATGAAGTATTGTCCCTATTCCAAAACCAACTTATCAAGAATGTTATGAAAAAAAATGGAACAATCCTGGTGAATGTATTTTAGGAAGAGTTCAAAGTATACAATACAGAGTCCCCAAGGAAAATGGAATCTTTGGATGTTTCAACATTAAAGCCTAAAGTGAGATAGGAGCACATCCAAAGGCGATGACCTTTTATTCATTTACGGGGTTTTATAAGCTCGAGGTTTTCACAAGGAAAAATTGACATTACTATTTGTAGGAAATGCTTTCAAACACCATTTTTATCTCGAGTAAAATTTTTTGGGTAAATGACTCGCAATTGTCCCTCAACTTTTACCAATGATTTTATTTGGTCTTTCAACTTGTATAAGTGTTTATTGAGTTCCTCAACTTATAAATTAAGTTATGAATAGTCCATCCAAGCTAAATCTCAATTACGGTAATATTTACTTTCCCACTAAGGTTCAATTAATGTCTATTTTCCTACTCTAATTTTAAATATAAAGCATATTTGTCCTTTTTAATAGTTTGAGTTAAGTATCTAATAGTTGACTTATTTGAAATAATTTAATATGTGTTGAAAATTCTGAATTTGGTTTTAATTCGTCCCAAAACTGAATCTAATCAAGACAATTTTCATTCTATTAGACTAAGATTCATTTTAATGTAAGTTTGGCTCCTCCCAAGTTGACTTATAAAATAGTCAAATTTGCTATTTTAATGGTTTCCATAAATATTGAGTGTTGACTAGTTTGGCTACTAGCGGCGAGGGGAGGGTTCTTAGAACCTTTGCCACTGCCAGATTTAGTATTCAAATTTTGTACCTAACAATTGGAGGTGGAAAGGGTGTGGAGAGGGATGGGAGAGTTAACCAAAAAAAAAAACTAGTTTAATTGAAAAAACTGATAACAATCTCCTTTAACAAATTTTGCCTCAGCATATTAATTCCAATCTACTGTTATGCACATTACCATTCTAATTTGGGGCTAAATGATATATTTAGATTCTAATGACATGTTTAGCCAAAATAGGGTACTTAAAAAAGAACCACACAAAGAAGAAGAAAAAAAAATCAAAAACAAGATATTGGGATTTTTATTTACGTGTATCCTTTTTGTAACAACTATACAAAAACATTAAATAGTTAAATAAATCTCTATTATTTATTTTGTATATAATCTTTTCTTATTCTTGTTGGATTAATGTTTCTTTTTAGATTTTTTTAGGTTTATTAGAATTAAGCAGAATAATAATGATGATGACATTGTAACAAGACTAAATGAGTTAGCAAAATTTGTAACATAAGGCGAGGCTAACTTCTCATGTGTTGAAGAGTAATTTTTTATTTTTTTTAGTATATGTAAATCGTTAGAAATATTGTGAGTGTGTTTGGAAAACAAAATTATCTCAAATAATATTTTGCTTGTATCACAAACACAATTTTCAATTAATTTTTTACTTTTTAAACTACTTTTATATTTTACATGCATTACATCTCAAAAAGTGCTATAGCAAATTTTTTTAAATATTATTTCAAATAATCTCCTATTTAAACACACTCAAATTATTTTCTTGTTAGTCAAATTATTCGGCTATTGAATACTTAAACTATTAAGTATCATACAGTAAAGTAAAAGGTTAATTTTATATACATTGATGATGTATACACTATCATCGTTAGATTAATGATACATGTATAAAAGTTGGATTTTAAATTCAAAATTTGCATAGTTATTATTTATCCAAGACTGAAATAGTTGATTTTAGACAAAGATAAGCAAAATAAAAAGTCAAACCTTAAGAGCAAAATGAATATTACCAAACTTGGATTTGATTTGGAGCGACCTTTTAAAACCAAATTTATAAGTTGAAGGAATTGATAGATGCAACAAAATTATTGCTGAAAGTTGAGAGATTATTGAAGCCTGATACCCAGTTTTTTAGAGACATTTCCAAAAGAAACCCATGTAAATTTTTGGCGACAACGGGAACATCATGCAGCAAGCAAATTAAATGTTTTTTCTTTTTTTTGAGAAATTTAAAAATCAATACAGACGTAAATTAGGGATATGGAACTTTCTTTTTACACTCAATAACTTAAAAAATATTTTCTTTGGACATGCCACCCAAAATATTACTTTATGCGTAACTAGAAGCTATAAACTCATAGAACTAAGCCAGAGACGAATTCAGTATCTGTCAAGATCAAAGAGCAGAGCGGAAACTATATGCATAACTATACAAGAAAAACTGGAAGCAAAATTCCTGCCCAAAAATTTATTTGACAACAAACAAATTATTAGCAGAAGATATTTGGAGAACAAAACAGTGGAAGCTATATTTCAACCAAAATTTTATTTGATATACAAGTTAAAAGAGCATGAGAACTTACTCGAGAAAGTTGAAATACTCTGGCAACAGTTGTGATAAATGCGCAGAAACTCCTCGTATGTTGGAAAGCTATTTACTCAAAATTTTGAATTTAAGCAGAAGAGAATATTAGGATGAAGATGATAATTTCCGCAAAAGAAAGAAGCAAATTAATAAGTAGAAGAGATGAACATTTCAATGAAGATAATAATTTCAACCAAAGGAAGAAGCAAATTAATAATAGCAAAAACTTTTGCAGTTATGGTCGAATATACAGGAGAAAGTAACACTAGCTAGTAGGTAAGGAATTACTAATTTTATTGATTCTTATTCACTACCTTATTGATTTGTGTAGTATATTGGTATGAATATTATCATTCTATTGTCGGGCTAACCGATTTATTTGGATTCCAACGATAGGTGTAGCCAAAAAAGATACCTTAAAAAGAAGCAAACAAATTAAGAAGAAGATGAAGAAAGATATAGGAATTTTGTTTACTTTAATCTTTGTACAATATTTTGTTTTCACATTTTATCATCTTTCTATTTTATTGCCATAAAAAATGTTAAATTGCTAAAAGAAAAAAACTTTTATTTGTTTTTGAGCAAGCTTTCATTATTCTTGTTAGATTAATGTTACTTTTAGATTTACTATTTTAGATATATTATGCTCTAATTGAATAATAATGATAATGGCACACTAATAACAATACACAAAGCTAGCAAAATTTATAAACATAAGGTAATGCTAAGCTTGTAATGTACTAAAGAGCATTTTTTTCACTTTATGAAAATTGTTACAAGAATATGTTGTTATTTTTTGTTAGTCAACTTTGTCAACCATAAAATACTTAACCAAAAAACTATTCATTATGGTTATACTTTATTTTCAAAACTTTGAGAAGGAAAATATAGGGTTAATTACATTTACCTCCCTTTAGGTTTGGCCAAATTACCAACTGAACCTTGAGGTTTGACGAAATAACAATCCACTCCTTGCAATAAACAGATGTTTGTCAAAAACCTCCCTAACGTCCTAAGGTGTTAGAGAATCTACTGATGTCAGCACAAAGCTATTGTGTTAACCCAAATATACCCTTCTGGTGCCCATTTATCAAGACAAACTCTTAACTTCTTTATTTCGAAGTAATAAAAGAGCGTTTTCTTTTTCCATTTCTCTATGGTATACTAACAAAATTGCTGCACTTAAAGGGAGGAAAAAAAAGGATTTTGTTGTAATGCTGTATTTTGAAACTGCAATTGTTAAAAAGAAAATGGGCAAATTAACCAAAATTTGTCAAAAAGAAGGAACGAAAAGAAAAAAACGGAAAGGGAAAAAAAGAAAGGAGTGAAACAAAATCTAGAAAAAAAAAATTCCCTGGAAAAATTTGCATATTCAAAACTCCGTCTTCCTAACCCGACCTGCCAAAATGGCCTTTAAACGCATATTCTACTCAACTGGATCCTCTCCTGGCTTCCGCTTCCATGAATTACCTTCTGATACTAGTGATAGGTGACTCGAGCAAAGCATCTAGCTATTTGGAGATTGCCTGGTGATGGGCTTGTGATTTGGAGGTTTCCAGAAAAACAGATGGGGAGATAAGATCCTATTCCATGCTCACTTTTCCCATGACTCCATTGTTTTGCTGCAATAGTGGTGTGTTGGATGACAAGTTTTGCTTCGAATCAAGGTCCAAATTCTAGTTTAGAGTCATTTTTTATGTTATACGCTCTATGACAATTCTAGTTTAGGAATTTGTGGTTTGAAAGGAAAATGGTTTTTTCAATTTTCAGGGATGTTTAACGAAGTGAGTTTTGAGGTTTTTGGTATTTGGCTTTTGATTAGGGAATCATTGACGTCTCTTTCTATAGCTATAGGCTGGTTTGTTTTTCGTGGGCATTATTTTCCTGTGAAGTTCATGAATTCTGATGGATTTGGGTGCCCAGTGGAGAAGAAGGCCACAACTGGTTTACTCTTTTTTGGTAACTTTTTAATCAATTTTTGCAAAACTTGAGGTTCATCCCCTCTAAAAATTGAACTCATCCTATAACTTTGGCAAGATTTCGCTATTCAGTGGTGATAGCCGGAGGTGGAGGTGGCAGTTATGATAGGGAACTGCCGCTTCCATGGGGATCTACTTTAAAATATTTTAAAATTTCGTGAGCAAGAAGATTAATATAAAATTAAAAAGAATTAAATGGATTTCTTAAAAGTAGAAAACGGCACTTAGGTATTGTCAAATTCTTTCCTCATGGAATTGAAAAAAATATATTAGTCCAGTTGATACCAGTTGGGCATTTGGTCTTTACACCGGTTCCATCCAAAATATTTAACAGACGTTACTTAAAAGGGGGTATCTGTTATTTGGCCAAACATCAGGGTTTGTTTGGTAGTTTGGCCAAACCTCAGGGGAGGTAAATGTAATTAACCCGAAAATATAACTGAAATCAAATGAACGTTACCACACTTGGATTTGAATCGGAGGGAATCATTTGAACAATTTGGAACCAAATTTATAAGTTAAGGGACCTAATAGACACTTTCAAAAGCTAAGAGATCAAATAGAAAAATTACTGGTAAAAGTTGAGGAACTATTGAAGCCATTTCCTAGTTTTTTAGAGATATCTCCAAAAATTACCGTACAAACCATTTTTTTTAGTGACAAAGGCAACAATCATGTCCCAAACAACTTAAATGGATTCTCACTTCTCGGAAATTTCAAAATCACCGCAGACCTAAATTAAGAATATGGAACTTTCTTTTTGCACTCAACAACTTCAAAAAAAAAAAATTGTTAATGGACGGGTTACTCGAAATACATGTCTTATGCCTAACTACAGGCTACTGAACCATCAGACAAAGCCAAAGATGAATTTGACACCGTCGAGATCAAAGCGCAAAGTGCAAAATATACGCATAATAAAACAAGAAAAGCTGGAATTAGCTGAAGAAATGTCCCAAAAAAAAGAAAAACAGTAGAAGCTATACTGCAACCAAACAATTATTTGATCAACTAGTTAAAAGTACTAGAGCACATACTTGAGAGGGAATGAATACTCCTGCGAGGCGACAACAGATGCGACAAATATGTAGAAATTCCTTGTATATTGTAAAGCTACGTTCTGAAAACTTTGAATTTAAGCAGAAGAAAATATTTAGATGAACTGAACCAAAGAAAGAAGCTAATTTATATTGGCGAAACCGTTTGCAATGCAGGTGGTCCAGTATACAGGAGAAAGTATTAGTAATAGGTAAGGAATCACTACTTATATTGATAAGAAAGCAAAGCTAAGTTCTTGCATTTACTTTCCAGGTTGTGTGGTGCACAAGTATTGAACATTACGTAAACTCAAGCTAACTCTTAGAAGTCTCACAAGTTTTTTTTTTTTTTTTGAAGGAAGAAATCTCACAAGTTACAAGCTAAGGATTTGTGACATTCTCCTACAATTTTAACTTGGAATCATTAGGTCCAAATTTTGGCCCACATGACACTGGATTCTTTTCTTTCTTTATCAGTCCAAGTGTGAGTAAAAATTGATTCAGTTGTTAATGTTAAGACGTTTCGTATGAAAAAAAATATTCGAAACCCCCTTCAACAATTATTCCATGGTAGGTAATTCTTTTCAAGATGATATAACTTCTCCTCCTCCGTAGCTTTCCACCATTATAGGAAACATGTTTTGCTTAAGGGATTCTACTATTCTTTCCTACAAAACAAAATAAATTCTTCTTCAGAGAATTTTTTCCCTTTTCAGAGAAATTGGATTCACGAGGGAGTTCTAAGACATTAATTAGTTGGATTTTGTCCTCCTAAATTTATTTAATCATCATGCCTTGATTTCATGTTTCTAGTCCTTCGGTCATATTTGGCGGTTAGGTCCTTTATGTAAGTAAAAGGATATAATAAATGTGTACATTCATAAATATTTATAAAAGAAATCAAAAATCCCTCACCCGCAAAGCCTTTAACCGGCTAATGATGCTCATGCACAACTGACGCATATGCATTAGAATTGTAAGTTGAGATTTCAAGGTGTAGGATTAATATTGGTCTTTGTATATCTTCATCCAGGTGCTGCAGCAAAATTTTTTTTGGCGAAGTGGATTTAGATTTAGAAAAAGTAATTAACTCTGCGACACTAGCTCATCATTATTCTTTCATTATTTTTCTTTCCTCTATTCATTGAATAAATCTATTAGCCCTTATATTTAGTTTATAAATTTCTCAATCTTCAGTCTTTGTTTAAGGAAACTATGTCGCTGATGTCACAAAATGGTTAACTCAAATTATAAAGTAACCATTGGATCCACCATTCATTTTCCCTTCCTTCCACCAATGTGGGAATGTGGGATGCTACTTCCTTCCACCTTGCAAAGCGATGGGCTCTAAAGGTGACTCCCGTTCGACGTGATAATTAATCTTGCACGGCACTTAGATTCTTATAACTCGCTGGCTCAGACTCATCCCACACAAACACTTGTTGACAACACTTCCTTGTCTGTAATCATCCAATACATCATCGATTTCACCGGCAACACAATTGAGCTTCTGGAACCAGAGTTGTATTGCCTTTTCTGTGAATTGCTTCTGCTCAGCATCTTCAAGTACTGCCTTGATGGTGGAGAGCAAGCTTGAAAGCTTTTGCATGTCAGTTGCAACACCACAAAGCAATCCAAGCTCCTTCTGGATCATGGGATTCAAAGTATCTACGAGAATTCCCACAAATGCTTCCATCACGTGTGACCTGAAAATCACAATTCAAGAAAGTTAATCAAGTTATTAGAGATTTATAACTTGATAGACAAATGAAAAATTGCAACATAGTTATAAGCAAATGCTGTTTTTCTGTTACTAGTAAACAAAGAAAACATATCTTCTACATTAACATGAAAACATTGATCCGATTCGTTCTAGACAGCCAGTTAATGACCGTCGAGAATATTTATCGATTAATCAAAGAAATGGTTTCAGAATAATTGGTGGACATGCATGGTTGCAAACTCGAGAAGCATATTAACAAAATACATACATAAGGTGGAAGATCATGCGTGGAGCTTAGTCTTTATCGGTAGGAAATGCTTTCAAACACCATCTTTATCTCGAGTAAAATTTTTGGGTAAATGACTCCCAATTGTCCCTCAACTTTTAGGGTTAATTGCATTTTGCACCTTCAAACTATTACTTAATTGTAGTGTGCACCCCAAACTTTTAATTGCAGCAATATAGTGCCTTCAACTATTCATCTTTTGCAGATCACTACATGAAAATCAATTTCCAGCAAATTCAACCAAAATCATCCAACCCAGAAATAATAAAAAGACATTTTGAACCCTTGACTTTTTTGGTCCCCAAAATGCCCTTCTTTATCAGATAACCATTCCCACTTCCATATCAAAATCTCATCTTCATCCTTAATCCTTTTTTTTTTTTTTTTTACAACCAGAAATAAGGTGTTAAAATCATTAAAAGCAAAGAACAGGCATCAATTCAGTATGAGTAACTGCAGACTAATTTACTGATGAATCCCTACATAGTACCTAATAGAACCAGATATTGCATTCTACAACAAATAACGTTTCTCAGAATATTTGACTTCATATTTGCAGCAAACTGGTAAAGGAAAATAAAGGCAGGGCTAAATCTTCATTTTCAACCACACAAAGAGAAACCCAACTGTCAATTGCCCAAGCTCTAGTGACCGTACTTTTGGAACTCCCACTCACTGGTATCTAATGTGCACAATCTATTACCAAAGGTGGACACACCATACATCTTTCCTATGGGATTATGATATGAATAGCATGTTCCATCTCAAACTTGCAACTAGAGCACCTGAATAAAGAGACAAGTGTATCAATAATGCTTTCTTGCAATCTTTCAATAACGCTGGAGCACTTGGTGATTAATTTCAAGTTAATGCCCAAAGAACCAGAAGTTAAGAATGCCAATAACCTATTAGACCTCTTAGATACAAAATTCATGATCTTTGTATACTGGAATTCGGAGTAAATGTTTAAAAATCGAAACTAGAGGAAAAGTAGCAAGCTGTCAAAGGCTGATCAAAAGATATTTCGATGGTTTTGTCTTTTTGACTTGATGCGTATACTAACATTGCCTAAAAGTAATTCTATCTGCATTAGCATTTTTGCATTTACACTGGTTTATTGGCCTTTTTCCTTAGTAACCCATTACAAGTT
This sequence comes from Coffea humblotiana, assembly GCA_023065735.1. NCBI lineage: Eukaryota > Viridiplantae > Streptophyta > Magnoliopsida > Gentianales > Rubiaceae > Coffea > Coffea humblotiana. The sequence goes on from JACYVW010000112.1 coordinate 24,923, forward strand.
CGACCCTGTCAGTATGTAGAACCTCATATCTCTGTAATCAAACCTCGGAAATGCAGATCCAATGTCTCTAAACACCTTGACACATAGAATGATGAAACTGATACTAAGGATGCTTGTTCATGCCTCCAAGCTGCAGTATCCAAGTTAACCTTTCCTCACTTTTCCCACTAAAAGATACGCAAAAATGAACTCATATGCAGAACTAAAAATTCAGTAACTGATTTGTTTTAGCTCTCAATAACTAAATTTAACCACAAAAGCTCTGTATCTTTTCAGTAACAATTAACAAGAAGTATCAAGGACAAATGCTCTGAATTGGTACATGAAAAAATTTTGGAACTTCAAACCTTGTTTGCACAAAAATAAATGAACTTGTAGAGCAAATAAAATGTGCTTTAATGTCATGCTCTACTAAGGAAACCATTACTGAAAGAAATTTAGTTTACCATCACAAGCCATCCAAACATAGCAAAAATATTCAAATCAATCATTATTTAAAGCAATTCTGTGAGAACCCGAAAATTTTCACATTTTCCAAGTGTTATTTTTATTTCTTTGTCTATATTTTTATACTATCCTTGAAAGTATTAAATTTTCTATACATTTTATAAGTAAGTACAGTTTTTAACTCATTTTCCTGATTTAAGTTAGTGTACGTTAAAATGAAGTGCATTATTGGATGTGGGACCCGCTAGTGCGATAAAATTTTGTCGGTTAGGTGATGAGGTATTAAGTGTTATTATTTTACATGGTGCTAGAAGATGATTAGAGGTTAGTTAGATAGATGAATCATTGGGAGAGAAAGGATAAGCTTAAAACCATCAAGGTGCCAAGTGTCATGCCTTCATTGGAAGTTGGACTTTTGACCAAGGATATTTACTTTCCTAAAAATCAATTTTGACAAAAAATTATCCCATTTTCTTATCTTCTTGGCCGGCCCTCTTGAGGAGAGAAACAAGAGAGACTTCTTCAATTTCTAGCTTCCAATCTTACTTAAATCTTGTGTTTTAACCAACCAAATTGGAATATACTCCATACAAGTGATCATTAAGGAAGTCTAAAGGCTTTGGTGGAGTTATTTTGGAGGAGGAAAGACTAAGCTACCATTTTCTTTGAGGTTTTAAGGTAAATTGCTACGAATATTTCCCTTTGCTTCCAATAGTTATAAATTAGTGGCTTGTGGTTGCCACTTTGGTAGTTTTATGCAATATTTCTTGGTTAAGAGTGGTGATATATGGATTTTCAGTTTTCTTAGTGAATTTTCTGCCCATATATGAAGCTTAATGGTTGGCCATGTTTTACTAGTTTTGATATGTGAAAAATCTAGTGTTTTGGTGTTAGTTTCATTTGCCTAAAGAAATTTCCAACTTATGTGCACAAATTTCAGTTTTAGGGTTTTTAATTGGAGCATGATTAGGGTTTCTAATTAGGGCTTTATTGTGGTTGATTGTTATGAGATTTGGTGGTTGGATGTAACATGGAAAAGTGAAGGAATTCAAGGGGAAATGCTGTCCGTTTGTTTCTTGAAGTTGGAGTAAGTGAAAATGAGATTTGAAATGTGATTTTGTAATGCGTTGGACTTACTTTGCTTAGATATACTTAGGTCTCCTTTAGTGGTGTTAGATGAGCTACATTTCACTTGAACTTATACATTTTGCATGGTGAGTGTGATGGCCATTTTAACCATGATGCTTAGCTACAAAAGTCAAGTTTTGAACTTCAAATATTTGCTCATTTCTTCCCAAAACAAAGAGGAATGGTGTAGGGTTTTCTCGGCCACAAAATCTATTTTAACGCGCAAGGCTTTAGGGTGAATTTAGGGTATTTGACTACCTTTTGCATATGATTTTTACCCAAGATACTTGTTACACATTCTTTTCTTGCATATGTGTTAGTTTGAGCCAAACAAAAGTTTTTACGAAAAAGAGAAAAAACACTGTTTCATATCCAGCCGTGTATCCGGCCAATTCTTGGCCGGATTTCTGGCCGAATTGACAGGGGAAGATGAAAAAAAATTAGGGTTGCTCACTGCCTTGAATCCGGCCGGGGATCTGGCCAACTTCTGACCGGATTCTGACGTGGCATCTGTTTCAATTGTTTTCCGATGGATTTTCTAAACCCTTTTGAGTTTAAATTTATGTTTGGTTTGCGAAACCTTTAGGTACTCATGTCTTTTGGTCTAAATGTACTCTTTTCATTTTCAAAATCATACTTATACCTTGTACTAGTAGTTATTCAGATCTTCTTTAATTCACCTAAACTTTGGATGATTAAACTGTAATGTTTTCTATTGGTTGTGCTTAGTGTTCCTTGGTGATTGAGGGTAATATCCGGAAGGATACTTTGGACATTATTTTGCTTATATAGGTGAGTGTTCTATATACGTTTTGTTTCTAATAACTATGTGAATTATTGTGACTATTTGGATTGTTGCTTTAATACGTGATTGATGTACGTTATGTTTCCAAGGTTGACTAAAAATGAATTTTGCTAGGCGAGTGTGTATTTTATCGCACTCGACCTAAATAAACGTGAAATTTTCAATGATTGAATGGTTAAATGTTACTTGTGCATGAATGTAAATCTTTTGGCTGAACTGGGCCCTTGCCCTTCGTTGCCGGTTGACTCGAGCCAGAAGCGGACTCGGTCGGGCGACTAGTGACCCTGGGTTAATGTTTGGTATACTCGAATATGACCACGAAGTCTGGTGGAGACTGGCCAGAAGGGGGAGAATGAAATGAATGAACGAATGACAAGAACAATAAAGGTGTTTTCACTTACAAATATGTTTTTTTAATGATTGAAGGAGTAAGGAAAATGGTTGGCGAATGAATGAACGAATGGCTTCACGTAAGCGTGTATCCTTTTAATGAATGTGTTACTATTGCTTTCGTATTGTAAATGTTTTCCGGATTGTTGTTATTCAATGATTAATGTCTTGGACTTAATTATTTGATTAAGTATATAGAACCTCATTGGGCTTTTAACTCATTCCATTAGTTTTGTTTTCCTTACAGGGGTTGCAAGCAAGTGCGAGAGATCTATATAGAATAGCATAGTCTAATCCTTTTGAATTGTTTTTTGTTTTTGCACTCGCTCTAGTACTTGGATAGGGTTGACTGTACTGGGATCTAAGAGCTTTTGTTATTTTTGGAACTGTATATCTGGTTGAAATTGGAATGAATGTAAGTATACGTTTCAAGTTTGGGAATTGTTATTTTGTTATCCTCGAGATTATATCTTATTTTGTTTGAAATGAGTGATCGAGTCCTGACGAGAGTTGGGCAGGCGGTCCGCCGAACCTTTTGGTTCGCCTGAGGGGAAGGTGGGGCTGTCACAAATCCAAAAGCAAAATACTAAATCAAAAGCATACTAATCCAGCATAGTTTTAGCAGTAAAGCTGGCAAAGTAGACAACATAAACAGGGATCATAAGTTCCCACACAAAATTGAAGTCCTAAACAAAAGACACCAAATTGTAACTACAAAAAGTCTTCAGAACAGTCAGATGGAAGTGCTTAGAAAGCAGCATATTTTGAGTTGGATTGAAACGACCCCTTGTAGAAAGGTGTAATGTTACTAGATACTTGACTAGAACTTGCTCCAACTTCAGTTCTTTGTCCTGAATTGCCACCAGAAACTGGAGTTTGCTTGAACATTGCTCCCCTAAACCTTGTTTGCCTTATAATGACCTGTACAGTTCAAGTGAATGTAAATTAAAATTAGAAGTGACATTATTTTTATATTGGCCTTTAACATGATATATTGAAGTAACCAAATACCTGAGGATTTGAAACTAGTTGAAGGGGTTTGAAATAGTTGGACTGGTTGAGGGTACATTGGAGCTGCAGCGTTGGACTGATTTGCACCTAGTTGGGACCCTTGAGTTGCAACATTCTGGATTGGTTGTAGGGTCCTTGGCTGACTTAAACAAGCAGAAGCATTTTGGTTGGTTTTTTTATTTCCAGGTTTGAATAATTTCTTCCCACACCATATGACCTTCCACTTTTCCTACTTATAGGGGACTCACCAGTGAATGACAATCCATCAAGACCAAGAGGATTACCTCCTCCACAAATTCTTCCCCTTCCTCTTCCAACACCTCTACCTCTATGTACTCCTCTAGTTGCACCTCTATCTCTAGCATAGGTGACAGGAATATCAATTGTTTCAACTCCAGTTTCTATGACTTTTCCCTTACCCTTGTCCTTCCTATTGCCAGCAGTATTTGAGTTCTTCCCTTTGTTAGCATCCTAACCAAGCAAAAGACGAATAGTTTGAAATTAAAATATGATCAGAACATACTATGACAAAATAAAGTAGGTGTATTAAAAGACTTAAACCTATTTAGGAGGTTCTTTTCATCTTCTCTTATTGTGTGCATATGCACCACAGTTACCACATTTTGCTTGTTCATAGTGCCTACTAATTGAAATAAAAATTTTCAACTCATCTGGTGCTTTCTTTCTTAACTTTTTGGTCTACTAGGTTTGGTTCTCTTAAAGAGTGGCATAATAGGATCATATTCATCTTCAGCCCACGTTCTGTCATCTAGAATAGGTATGATCATGTGCTGATATGTTAGTCCATATGGATGTTTGCTATACCAAGGATGAACATATTCTAAAATATTAAACATTCGTATGCATAGGAACTGCAGCTGCGTGATCACATGGTATTCCAGTTAGATCATATTTTCTGCAGGTACAAGATCTCTTCCCAATGTCAACAATGGCATTTTTAACTCCAATTACAACCTCAAAGATCTCTTCGCCAGCAAATGTAACATCACATGTAGTTGCTCTGAGTCTAGCCTCCTCAATTTTCACCATAATCCTAGGACAAATGTCACCAGTAAATGTAGTCAGTGCCTCCCTTTCTCTTGAAACCTTTTCATCAGTTGCCTCCTGATCATTTCCATCATAGTGAGTATAGGCTTGTGCCTTGATTCTTTAATAAATTGGTTGAAAGACTCACATACATTGTTGCTTAATAAATCACACTTAGGCCTACATGAGAAGTGAGATCTAGCCCATGTGTTTGAAGGAATCTTCATCAACCAGTCATAGGCAGCTTGATTTATACTCTTCAAAGCATTAATATGTTGCTTGAATTCTTTCATAGTATATGCTGATGCAGCAAGCCAGAGTAGTTCCTTCAAGTCATTTCCTTTATACAATAGTTTAAAATTTGCATAATCTAACGCAAAGCCTATGTTCTGCTCTGGGAATGATTTCATTGAAAGTCTCAACAAGTCCCTAAAAAAATTGAATACTCACAGAATTAAGAAAACCAATAGTAGCATATAAAAGAACAAAACATTTTTAAAAAAATTGAATGACTGGAATTACCACCCACCCCATATCTTCTGGCCTTCCAAGTACATCAATTGTCAACTTGAGAAACCACATCCAAGAATCTTTGCATTCAGCTTCTACTACAGCCATGGCATGTGGATACATTTGGTTGTTTGCATCTCTGCTCACTGCAGCAATCAATTGACCGCCAAATGGCCCTTTCAAGTAACATGCATCCAAGCCTATGATAGGCCTATACCCAGCCAAAAATCCCCTTTTTTGTGCATCAAACATAATGAACATTCTCTGAAAATGTGCAAGTGCAGTAGATATTATTCTTTGAACCTCAACTTTAGCCACACTTCCATTGTTCTGCCTCATTACCATCTCACAATAAGATCTAACCTTCAAATATTGATCCACATGATCTCCCTCAATTCTCTTTTTGGCTTTCCATTTTGCTCTATATGCTTGGTCTAAGGATACAAATACACTAAAATCCCTTTTGTAGCCTTCATAAGAGCAGTAACATCCATTTTTGGATCATCAATCAACCTGTCCATGTATTTTTCAGCTAGCCAAGTAGAAGTCACAGCATTCATTTTAAACTTTCGAGGATGCACACTGTGTTCAGTCATATTCTTAATTTGAAAAGTGCTACTGTCTTGTAACTTAGATGCATGGATTCTCCAAGAGCATTCCTCTTCGACACACACCATGGTAACCTTATTGCTATCATTTTTCTTAAACTTGAATTCATAACCATTTCTAATTGAGTTTTCTCTGAGTGCTGCCCTAAATAGTTTACCATCTGTGAATTTCATACCTAACTTTAGAACAGGATTTGACATATCTTTCTTTGCATCAAAGACTGGAAATTTCCTTTCAAAACTTTCATCATCAGAATTCAATGGAGCATCTATATTGTCCAAACTAGTCTCACGACTATCATAGTCATTAGTATTGATGGCAATTTGCTGCTCTATGCTTGAACGTGCAGCACTAAACTCTTTTTTCTTTAACTTTGTTATGTTGGTGAATTCATCATCATAAATGTCTCCATCATTAAAATACAGCATATCTTTAGTTGAAATACTCCTTGTGTCTTCACTAAGATATTCAGAACTGCCATTATCAATTAACCCTTCATTGATAAGGCCCATATCAGTTTCAACATCATTCACAACCTTAATATCAGTCATAGGAACATCAAGATGCAACTTTTCTATGTAAATCAAAATTGTTTTCCTACCATTATACATGGCACACATGTCAATCGCATCAATGTCCCGAGCTAAGGGCTTGAGTCTACCATCCAAGTCATTATCTGGGACTAAAAAGTACATGTTATACTCTCTAGATTTATAACCTATGCTTTTAGCTTCTTCTTGCACATCAAGAATACCACACCTATCAAGGTCTATGTGGGTGAATGCTGTAGTTCCCCCTACATATTTTGTTATTGCTCCCCTCACCAACATGCCTCTATGATGGATTTTGATTTCAAATTGAATATCAACCATGTTTTCTACATGCAAAGACAATATATATATATATATATGTACGCACACACAAACTGAAAACGGTGGCTATGAAATCTATAATTAATATACTTGTTTATGGTTCCAAGTCCTTGATTACATGATCAAATCATAAAATATTATGCTCACGGGACACATGCACAAAGGAAATATTATCTACAAGAACAATAACTTTTTTGTTTCATTGGACCATTGGTAAACCTATAACCAATGCATGAAATCGAAAAAATCATATTCCCAACACATATGTCTAGATTCACAACAAAATGAACAAATCCAAAGCAGTAGCTTCATGCAGACACCATGCGTGAAATCAAAAAATTGTATTACCTATTTCAACTTCGAATAAGAAGGATTTGTCCTTTGATTTCAACACTACTCTTTCTCAACCTTTGTCTTGCCAGCCGATCAAGCTATTCAAACACAGTAAGATCTAACACTTAAATAATAATGCCTTCTTTTTGTTTTTGGCTAAAAAAGTAGTATTTGAGCATCTAAGAGAGACAAATAAGCGACTAGGAGAGAAAAGCATAAGTACGAATGAAGTTGAGGTGGGATAAACTATAGGGTTTCCTATAGATTTGGCTCCTATAGGGTAGTTTTGGAAGTTCGGAAACAAATTCTGGTAAACCAGTCACATCGCTTCTTTTTTCGCCCAATTTAACATGATTTTAAAATGTGCCAAAAATGATAGTTGAAGGCACTAGATTGCTACAATTAAAAGTTTGGGGTGCACATTACAATTTGGTGATAGTTCGAGGGTGCAAATTTTTGGGTAAATGACTCCCAATTGTCCCTCATCTTCTACCAATGATTTTATTTGGTCTTTCAACTTGTATAAGTGTTTATTGAGTTCCTCATCTTATGAATTAAGTTATGAGTAGTCCATCCAAGCTAAATCTCATTATGGCAATATTTACTTTCCCACTAAGGTTCAATTTAATGTTTATTTTCCTACTCTAAGTTTAAATATAAAACATATTTGTCCTTTTAAATAGTTTCAGTTAAGTATCTAACAGTTGACTAATTTGAATAATTTAATGTGTTGAAAATTCTGCATTTGGTTTTAATTCGTCCCAAAGGCTGGATCTAATCAAGACAATTTTCATTCTATAATACTTAGATTCATTTTAATGTAAGTTTGGCTCCTCCCAAGTTAACTTCTAAAGTAGTCAAATTTGCCACTTTAATGGTTTCGGCAAATATTGAGTTCTTGACTAGTTTGATTAGTAGTGGCGAGAGGAGGGTTCTTAGAATCTTCACCACTACCAGATTCAAAAGTCAAATTTTGTGCTTGGCAGTTGAGGGTGGAAAGGGTGTGAGGAGGGATCGGAGAGTAAAAAAAAAAAAGTCTAACTAAAAAAACTGATAACAATCTCTTTTAATGAATTTTGTCTAAGCATATTAATTCCAATCTACTGTTATGCACATTATCATTCTAATTTGGGGCTAAATGATATATTTAGATTCTAATGACATGTTTAGCCAAAATAGGGTACTTAATAAAGAAGCACGCAAAGAAGAAGGAAAAAAATCAAAATAATATATTGGGATTTTTATTTATGTGTATATTTTATGTAATATTTTCATCGTCAAACTTTATGTTCTTTTCTACAATGACAACTATACAAAAACATTAAATAGTTAAATAAATCTCTATTATTTATTTTGTATATAATCTTTTCTTATTCTTGTTGGATTAATGTTTCTTTTTAGATATATTTTTTAGTTTTATTAGATTTCAAGCAGAATAATAATGATGATGACATTGTAACAAGACTAAATGAGTTAGCAAAATTCGTAACATAAGGCGATGCTAACATGTCATGTGTTGAAGAGTAATTTTTCATTTTTTTAGTATATGTAAATCGTTAGAAATATTGTGAGTGTGTTTGGAAAAAAAATTATTCCAAATAATATTTTGCTTGCATTATGAACACAATTTTCAATTAATCTTTTACTTCTTAAACTATTGTATTTCACATGCATCATATCTCAAATAATGCTATAGCAAATTTTTCCAAATAGTATTTCGAATAATCTCCTATTTAAATACACTCGAATTATTTTTTTGTTAGTCAAATTATTTGGTTATTAAATACTTAAACTATTAAGTATCATACAATAAAGTAAATCCCTATAATGTCTAAAGTCTGGGCTTCCAAATTTTTGTAGATGTCGGCGGTAGGGGTTAGTTAGAGGTGGGGCAGGGTGTGTGATCTTGTATTCCTGGGGATTGGTTGGTCCCGAACTTTGTACTTGTTGTGGTTGCATTAATAATAGTTCTGTTTAAAAAAAAAAAAAAAGACTATGACAAACAAAATAAAAAATCAAACCTTAAGAGTAAAATGAATATTACAAAACTTGGATTTGATTTGGAGCGACCATTTAAAACCAAATTTATAAGTTGAAGGACTTGATAGGTGCAATAAAATTATTGCTGAAAGTTGAGAGATTATTGAAGCCCGATACCTAGCTTTTTAGAGACATTTCCAAAAGCAACCCATGTAATTTTTTGGCAACAAAGGGAACATCATGCAACAACCAAATTAAATTTTTTTTTGAGAAATTTAAAAATCAATACAGAACTAAATTAGGGATATGGAACTTTCTTTTTTACACTCAATAACTTAAAAAATATTTTTGTTGGACATGTTACCCCAAAATATTACTTTATGCATAACTAGAAGCTATAAACTCATAGAACTAAGCCAGAGACGAATTTGATATCTGTCAAGATCAAAGAGCAAAGTGGAAACTATATGCATAACTATAGAAGAAAAAGTGGAATCAAAATTCCAGCCCAAAAATTTATTTGATGACAAACAAATTATTAGCAGAAATATTTCAACCAAAATTATTTGATATACAAGTTAAAAGAGCATGAGAACTTACTTGAGAAAATTTAAATACTCTGGCAACAACTCTGATAAATGTGTAGAAACTCCCCGTATGTTGGAAAGCTATGTACTCAAAATTTTGAATTTAAGGAGAAGAGAATATTAGGATGAAGATGATAATTTCAACCAAAGAAAGAAGCAAATTAATAAGTAGAAGAGATGAATATTTCAATAAAGATAAAAATTTCAACCAAAGAAAGCAGCAAATTAATAATAGCAAAAACTTTTGTAGTGATAGTCTAGCATACAGGAGAAAGTAATAATAGTAGGTAAAAAATAACTAATTTTGTTGATTTTTATTCACTACCTTTATTGATTTGTGTAGTATATTGGTATAAATATTAACATTCTATTGTGGGGTCAATCAATTTATTTGGATTCCACCAACAGGTGTAGCAAAAGAGGGCACCTTAAAAAGAAGCGAACAAAGAAGAAAAAGAAGAAAGATATAGGAATTTTTATTTTCTTTAATCTTTTTACAATATTTTATTTTCACATTTTGTCATCTTTTCTATTGTATTGACATAAAAAAAATGTTAAATTGCTAAAAGAAAAAAACTTTTATTTGTTTTTGAGCAAGCTTTCAGTATTCTTGTTAGATCAATGTTACTTTTAGATTTACTATTTTAGGTATATTACGCTCTAATTGAATACTCCCTCCGTCCCATTGAAAGTGTCATACTTTCCTTTTTGGGCTGTCCCAAAATATTTGTCATGTTTGACATTTCAACCTATTTTAAGTTATGAATTCCCATTTCTGCCCTCCATTAATGATGTGATAATGCATGTGGTAGTTGGCCCACAAATTAATGTGTGGTCCCAAAGGACATCCAAATGTCCCAACCTATACCATGTTTGACTTCCGGCTCCAGCAAAAAAGTTCCGACTCTAGCCAAATTCTTCACCAAGAATATGTATATGGCACTTTTAAACTTCAGTTGAAGACTAGTTTTGTTATCAAGAGGATCATTTCGATTTTTTTCAGTAAATAGAATATTGAGATGACTTAATTAGTGATTTTCTTTTGAAAGTTTTCAATTTTTAAATTATTTTCATGTGCACTAATTTGTTAAGAATGATCAACTTTCACAAAATAAATTCTTATTGAAAGCAATAAAATAGTGTAAAAAATAGGTGAATAATTTTAGATTGACCCAAAAACTAAATGAGCAAAATAATAAGCCATGTTATTCTACTTGGAGAAAAAAAATTACACTTCCTACCAAATTTAATTTAAATGTAGTCTATGGAAGTGTCAGTTCCTCTCATTTTTCTTTAATATTCCAAAACACAAAAATGCAAAAACAAATATTCTACCAACCAAAGAGTAAAAGAATGCAAACCAATATGCAATATTTTCACTTTATAGAATAATGCTATGACAGTTTCAAAAACTCCAACAAAAGTAGTGCTTCAATGTCTATACATGTACATAGCTTCACTCAGCATTGCACATTTTCCCTTTTGTGCAAAAGTCATATTACTACTACTAACCTCAAGCTAACTTTACTGAGCTATTCTAAAATCTTGCAAATTGAAATAAAAGCAGTCAATCCAAAAACCACTAGTACATAAAAGTGCTTCTATATTCTTTGCCCAATCAAAAGCTTGCACCACAAAATCAAAAGGCTTGGATTGCTTGACTTCAACTATCTGCCAAAAGATGAGATATGACACAACTTAGTGAAAAACAACAAATAAAAATGCTCCAGACCAAAGTGAACAAGAATAGCTAAACAAATGAACATTGAGTACATATACATTTTGCACATTAGAACACCCATACCATTTTGTTCAAAACACATGATTAGTACAGTTTAAGTACCTACAAATATGAAAATAAAGAACACTAGTTAGTTTAAACAACCATACACACAAGAAATTAGAGATCAAAAATCTTAAAAAACAAAAAAGCTTTATAAAATCTGACCTGTCCAGTGAAGATAATCATGTTTGCATATGACTTAAAACTTGATTCACAAGTTCTTTTTCACATTCTATTTGTAGTGGAAGACAACTTTCTTTCATTAAATGGTGCTTCCCAATGTGTGGCACTTTATAGTTATTTCCCCCAAGATTTTTCATCACCTCTACCATACATGATTGCAATGTTAAGAAAACATTGTTCAGACTTTCACTTGATAATTGATCAAATGACTTTTCCACAGCAAGAATTAGCTCATCAATTGACATGGGTGCTTCTTGATGTTGCAGAGATTGTATAGCTCTAAAATATCCCAAGTCAAGAACATTCATGTCTGGACTGTTAGGAGGCTGAAATGACAAGTGAATATCAAATCCATCCCTAGAAGCAGCTTCAATAAATTCAGGATCAGTGGGATTAATATGTGGTTTTGCATTATCCTGTTGGATCAAAATTTCAGTAACACTACCACCATCCCGTGGCCATTTAGCATGTATTGCATGCAAAACATGTTCAATTAAACATCTCCTATATACTTCCTTGGTCACTGATAATATTGGCTTAGTTTCTAATGTACCTGCCATACGATTTTTACTACTTCTCTTTGCTGGTTCTTTGAATACAAAAGGGAAAATCCCAATTTTCCCATCAAATGTTGGGTTACCAGAGTAGTCAAAACGTGGTCGAGCAACAGCAGCTAGGAACATAACTTTCACAATGAACTTTTTGCTCTTACATGTCCTAAGAGGTTGTTCTTCTTGAGGATGAAGATAATACTTTTCACATTCTTTAGTCATGTAAACCACTTTTCATCAATATGCACAACATTGAACATACTCATAAACGTTGGGTTGGTGTTGAAACTTTCTGGTTCAAGCATTGACAAGCAAAAGTTAAGCCTTACTTGTTTATTCTGATCTGTCAATTGTGGTTTGAGTGCATTTGAGTGTGGTCTTATAGCACCTTCTTTAATTCGTCGATGAAGGGTTGATTTGGACACTTTCATTTCACTGGAAAGCGACCTGATGTTTGTCCGGCGCCGGAGAGGAATTGCCATGATCAAAGTAAAATCAATCTCCACTCGTTTTCTTCCGCATCTTTTAGGAAATCTGCGTGATACATCAACTCCTCCATCTGTAGAAGTAATTGCTGCTAGCTTCCAAATTCTCTGGACTGTCCTAACACTTGTTTTAAATAGGCTTGCAATGTTCCTGATCGTTCCCCTTTTCAATTTACCGGCATTACTTTCCTGTAATAAAGCTTCAAAAATCATTTGCCTTTCTTGATTAGTTAATCTCTTCGTAGAATTGTTAGTTTCAACATCATTAAAAGTATCCATATTTCTTTTAAGAGTCACCTCTGAAACATGGTGTAAAAAAGAAAAAAACAGAGTGTTAAAAAAAAACAAACGAATTGCATATATAGAGGTACAAGTCAGTGGTATAATTCCGTTAAATATTTTAAAATAGGCATTTCAAGACTTATTTTTGGAGCAATCCACCAAAACCCAAATTTTCAGTAAATAATTTGGTGGCAAATATTTAAGAAATTATAGACAAAATAATCAATAAATAAACATTAAAAAAGTTTAAAAAATCCAGCCTTTCTGACATGAGAAAATAGAAAAAAAACCATTAAAAAGAAAGAATAAAAGACAATTAACTAACCTTTTAATCTCATTTGTTATCAACTCTGTATTAGAAATCAACTTCATATCCTTCCAATGCGTCTCTCTTGAACTGGAGCACCAATATTGTAATCAAAGGTGAAAACTTTCAAGTGAATATGGAGTATAGAAGAGGGAATTTGTAGTTATTCCAGAGAAAATTATCGTAGCTTAATTTGCAGCAAATTGAAGAATGGCTAATTATGGAGAATTAGAGAAGATTCTAGCAGTTGACGGTGATGAATGTCTGCTAGAAGAAGATTGTGATAAGGAAATCGGTTTTTGTGGCTGAAACAAAGCATTGCTTTTTGATGGGTCCTACTTTGACCCATTTGTTTTCTTGGATGAAGAAGGTTTTTGATAAGGAAATGAATCGTTGGTAGCCGAAACAAAAGAATGCTTTTTTATGGGTCCCACTTTGACCCATTTGTTTTTTGGAAATGTAAAGGGCAAATTTGGAACACATGAGTTTACAGATAAGTGAATGTTACTGTACATAAAAAGCGTTGTTTCCCAAGTATGACAGACTTTGCGGGACGGAGGGAGTAATAATGATGATGGCACACTAATAACAATACACAAAAAGTAGCAAAATTTATAAACATAAGGTAATGCTAAGCTTGTCATGTACTATTTTTTTGTTAGTCAACTTTGTCAACCATAAAATACTTAACCAAAAACTATTCATTATGGTTATACTTTATTTTCAAACTTTGAGAAGGAAAATATAACTGAAATCAAATGAACGTTACTACACTTGGATTTGAATTGGAGGGAATCATTTGAACAATTTGGAACCAAATTTATAAGTTAAGGGACTTAATAGACACTTTCAAAAGCTAAGAAATCAAATAGAAAAATTACTGGTAAAAGTTGAGGAACTATTGAAGTCATTCCCTAGTTTTTTAGAGATATCTCCAAAAATTACCGTACAAACCATTTTTTTTAGTGACAAAGCCAACAATCATGTACCAAACAACTTAAATGGATTTTCACTTCTCGGAAATTTTAAAATCAGCGCAGACCTAAATTAAGAATATGGAACTTTCTTTTTGCACTCAACAACTTCAAAAAAAAAATTGTTAATGGACGGGTTACTCGAAATACATGTCTTATGCCTAACTACAGGCTACTGAACCATCAGACAAAGCCAAAGATGAATTTGACACCGTCGAGATCAAAGCGCAAAGTCCAAAATATATGCATAATAAAACAAGAAAAGTTGGAATTAGCTGAAGAAATGTTCCAAAAAAAAAAAACAGTCGAAGCTATACTGCAACCAAACAATTATTTGATCAACTAGTTAAAAGCACTTGAGCACTAGGGATTGAATAGTCCTGCGAGGCGACAACAGATGCGACAAATATGTAGAAATTCCTTGTATGTTGTAAAGCTACGTTCTGAAAACTTTGAATTTAAGCAGAAGAAAATATTTAGATGAATTGAACCAAAGAAAGAAGCTAATTTATACTGGCGAAACCTATTGCAATGCTGGCGGTCCTGTATACAGGAGAAAGTACTAGTAATACGTAAGGAATCACTACTTATATTGATAAGAAAGCAAAGCTAAGTTCTTGCATTTACTTTCCAGGTTGCGTAGTGCACGAGCATTGAACATTACGTAAAATCAAGCTAACTCTTAGAAGTCTCACAAGTTTTTTTTTTTTTTTGAAGGAAGAAATCTCACAAGTTACAAGCAAAGGATTTGTGACGTTCTCCTACAATCTTAACTTGGAATCATTAGGTCCAAATTTTGGCCCACATGACACTGGATTCTTTCCTTTCTTTTTCAGCTCAAGAGTGAGTAAAAATTCATTCAGTTGACAACATTAAGGCGTTTCGGCCCAGAGAAGTTGGATTCACGATGGAGTTCTAAGACATTAATTAGTTGGATTTTGTCCTCCTAAATTTATTTAATCATCATGCCTTGATTTCATGTTTCTAGTCTTTCGGTCACATTTGGCGGTTAGGTCCTTTATGTAAGTAAAAGGATATAATAAATGAGCACATTCATAAATATTTATAAAAGAAATGAAAAATCCCTCACCACAAGCAATCACCCGCAAAGCCTTTAACCGGCTGCACAACTGACGCATATGCATTAGAATTGTAAGTTGAGATTTCAAGGTGTAGAATTAATATTAGTCTTTGTATATCTTCATCCAGTTGCTGCAGCAAAATTTTTTTTGGCGAAGTGGATTTAGATTTAGAAAAAGTAATTAATTCTGCGACACTAGCTCATCATTATTCTTTCATTATTTTTCTTTCCTCTATTCATTGAATAAATCTATTAGCTCTTATATTTAGTTTATAAATTTCTCAATCTTCAGTTTTTTGTTTAAGGAAACTATGCCGCTAATGTCACAAAATGGTTAACTCAAATTACAAAGTAACCATTGGATCCACCATTCATTTTTCCTTCCTTCCTTCCACTGATGTGGGAATGTGGGATGCTACTTCCTTCCACCTTGCAAAGTAACGGGCTTTAAAGGTGGCTCCCGTTCGACGTGATAATTAATCTTGCACAACACTTGCATTCTTATAACTCAGTCACTAGCTCAAACTCATCCCACACAAAAACTTGTTGACAACACTTCCTTGCATAGTTGGAACCATAACTTGTTGGCCAAAACTCATCACATGCAAAGAGCATGCAAAATTTGCTCTAATATCATCATGCCCAGACTCATCCTACCATTGTATCTCTAAAACTTTTGAAAAATTCTTTTCTTCCTAAACAAACGCCCTTCCCCCGGGGAAAACGAAAGTTTATAATGTAGTTACATTTATTGCCTACTTTAAACATTAAAAATTCAGAATGAAAATCAAATATCATTTGAATACGAAAGAAAAATTTTAAAATTTTTGATACACAAAAATGAACTTCAGTAGTCTGCACTTGAATTCATATTTCTTGAACTATGATTATCAAGTCCAAAAAACGCTAATCATATCATTGCTTTGATATTGTTATTGTATGTAAAACGCTTTATGGTTTTGAAAATATTGGCATGATCGTCTAATGTGCCAGTTATATATAGTTTTCTAGTACGCTAAAACAGCTGCCCTCGAACCTTGGGGTCTTAACTCCTGATGCGACCTTCAAAAGTCCATGTCCATGTCTACTAGCGTAGGAATATTTTCTATCCTCTTTCTCCTAAAATATCAGGATTGATGGTGCTGTAAGCTTTACATAATAACCGGGAAAACTCATCTATACAGCAAAAATTTACGCAATTTTGTTCCCCTGTAGGAGGTTTATTGGGAGATTTTGTTCCCCTGTAGGAGGTTTGTTGGTACCTCCTCTTTGTCATGATCTTAGCTGTTATCCTACTGCAGTCTTATCCACTAGACTCATCGTCTACCTCCATTTCAATTGCAATGTACTCTTGTGATGGCCCGTTTGTCTACACGGGATTTTTGGATGGTGATAACTTGAGGCTCCAATCTCAGATAGCACCATCGGCTTATATTGCTTCATCAATTGTCAGGTATCAAATGATGATACTCCTCCTGCTTTCCATTAAAGAAGCTGGTCATACTTCGTAGTTCTTTTAAGTTTCTGCCATGGTTTGAGTCAGTCAAACAGGTTCAAGATGCACCATGGTCTAAAAATCTCCCTTTGCTAGCGCCCGTATCTCAGCCTGGATCCTTAGTTTGTTGTTTCTAGTGATCCACCCATATGTCTCTGACTAGAAGACTGGAATAAGTCATTCATGAAGTGTGCAGTTGTGTACTTTGAAGACATCCTATTGCATCAAGTATACAACCTGCCATTTCCTGGTCTTTAGAACTGTTCTGAATCCCAAAAGTAGAAAGTTAATTGAAAATGTTCATTTTTGACCAATGATTCATTTGTAAAACTTCAATAGTTAATCCTGCTATTTTGCAAAGTCCAATCTCTCTCTCTTCCCCTAATTCAACTCTTATCTCTTATAATGGGATCTTTCGTTGAGGAAACTTAGGTCACTACCAGAAAGATTAAAAAAAAAAAAGTTAACTTGACAATGTTGCCATTTCTGCCCCAGGTATTTAAAGACTTTTTTTTAAAGTTCCTCGTGTCAAAGCCAATGGAGGAGAAACTACTAAAGTGTTTTGTTTTTGATACATCTCTTCCTTCCATGAAAGATAAGAAGGCGTTTGGACTCACCAGATATCAAATACCTTGAAATAAACTTGTTATTTAGCCGTAGCTAATTAATTATCATGATAAACCGCAAAGTTCCCCTGTAGATCTGCTCCAAATAAATAACATATTTAAATTCTTGAATCATATGTCCGTTCTCTAAAGAAATTCAAGGATTAACTATTATTTGTTATGGACCACTCTATGCTAGTTATCAGAGTAAAACTAAATTGATGATTTTTCTTTGAGTAAAGCTATACAATTAATGAAACGCTAGTTTATATATAGTCGTGCAAACATGAAATTTGAAAATGTAAACAATTTTTGGATGGTCTATGAGTCTCATCTAAGATTTTGTTGCTTGAGTTGCATGGAAATATTTGGATGGTCTAATGCAATAATATGGTGAAAAAACATATAACTTTAATCAAACACCAAAAATTTTATTTATCTAATCCACGCTCTTGTAGATGACTAAATTCATATAAAAAAAAGTTATTGGTGTGAATTTAGTAGGTGAAATTAGGTGTTTTTGGAAATATTTATTATTCCTGTGTTTAATCGGAGAAGATTCTAATCTTATTTTCCCCTAGTTCTAGCTATAATAATATGCCTTCTAGAATAGTCAGGCTAGAGAGGTGATATGACACTTGGAAAATTTGATTTCATGCCCCTTAATTTGCAGTTATTCATATACACAGTCACATTCGCATTCATATTCATGTGTTTTTTGATGATAGATCGACGTCTAACTCTCGAGTGTTTATAATAGAGGAAAAAAGTACTTTTTCTTTGTTTCATAATAGGAGCGAAATAATAGCATATTTTTCTTTGTTTCAATTACATTTTTCATATACATAAAATTGTAGTAAAGAAGAAAGATCAATCGACCTAAATAGCGTATCCATTAATGGTCAACTTGTTTGAAGCCTTGGAATATGCCTTATATTTTGCCATTTACAATTTTACGCTGGGGACCCATTATTTCCAAATATTGCAGTGTGGAATATGCTTTATTTTATACCATTCCAGTCCTTCCCTTCCCATCGTGGTCACAGTAGGTTGCAGTCAAATACAGTCAACCACTGAATTTTGATTCAATGGCCACCAAAAAGGAATTAAACCCCTCTTTGGGCTGAAGGTGGAGGGTTCGAATCCTACTTGCAGTGAAAAAAATTTGAAGTGTTTCATTTATTTTATCAATTTCCTACATTTGTTGGCACTAATTTCATTTACTCTACTACTCTATTTTTTCTCTTTCTTTAAAGTTTCTTTTCCTTTCTCATAAATTCCATCCACTTCACCACTCTATTTATTTTATTTTTAATTTTTAGAAGTCTACATGTTTGGTTGTGAAGCAACATGTCATCCTTAATAAAAACATGAATTAATAGTTTTCAAGAAGTAGAGAAAACGAAAACAAATTTTTGGAATATTTTATGTTTTAATTATCTATTGTATTTTAATTATCTATTTTATTGGTGATTTTTAGGGTTGCAGGATTAAACACTTTCATTAATTTGGACATCTATTATATTGTTTTCTTTGTTAATCTCATTATGTTTTTCTTTTTTTTCTTACAAGTGCAAGAGGGTGAGGTTATCCTATATGCCTAACTCTATCCTACAGGCTAATCGATTAGCGATTGATCATTTGACTAGAGTTAGGGTACAAAATGCAATTTTATTGAACCATTACTTGCAGTTAAAGTCAGCGAAATGATAAATGGACTGTTTAACCGGTCCATAAACCCGCACCTATACTCCATGGTCAATATTTGAGATTTTTCAAGGATGTGAACAATAATTTTTACATACACCGCTCTATGCACGAACTTCCTGGAATAGAGGTGCGAATTTCATTTCGCCCTACCACAAATTTGTTAACAACTATCTATGGATAGTTTACAAAATCTGAAATTATGTTTTCTTAGATAATTATTTGTGCATAAAACTATACATGAAAAAAATCCAATAGTAAACTACTAAATAGTTGTTAACAACTATCAATGGATAGCATACAAAATCTGAAATCAATAAAACTGTTAAATAGTCATGTGGACATGAAATTACAATACACAAATTAACATTCTTGATAGAATTATGGACTTCATCGAGAAAGAGTTTTGTTATTTGAGTAGCAAGTGAAATGTGGATGGTCTAAAATAATAGCATTATGAGAAAGAACTAAAAATTTTAATGAAATGCCAATATCTTCTTCATTTAATCGAAGCTCCTACACATGACTAAATTCATATCAAGTAGGAGGTGTTTAGGTACGATTGGAGTTATTATTCCTGTTATTAACGGGAGAACGTTCTAATGCTGTGTTCCAGGTTCTATCTCATTCGTGGTATGTTCTCAATCAAAAGTTAGCTGGATGATATGACACTTCGGATTTCAATCATAGATCCATTTCTTCTTTTTTTTGGGGGGGGGGGGGGGGGGGGGAGGGGGGGATTTTGTAGTTATTTCTTTACAGATTCACGTTTTTTTTTAACTGTTTGATATGTAACTTATCTATGTAAAGAAGGTACCAATTATTATGTCGTGTGAGCCAAATAAAGGGAAGGATAAATCCTTTTTTTGGGGTTTAAAATTAACATATGCACTACAAAATGGAACCTGAAGTGATGACTCATTTCGACTTGTAGGCTGATTTCTGTCCGATTTCGTTCTTGTGGCTCGGTATCACTGGAAAAAATAATTCCTCTTTTTAATAGGAGCAGATCCTAATCCTTGTTTTCCTAATAATTCCTCTTTTTAATAGGACATGACACATGTTTTTTAACTCATTGATAACATGTTTTTTATTATCTTATTATACAGATTCAATTTTTGTTTTAATTTTTTCTTGTTTGATCCATATCCAACTTCAAGTATTTAGAACAAAGATGCTACCATTTTTTGTTACGACTATCCGAACCAATTAAAGTTCAAGAAAAGGAAACAAATCTCAGCACTTATTTTAGAAAATGAAACCTCTGGCAATATTGCTGATCTGATAAATATGGGAAAATTACCAGTACATCGTGAACCTACCCACTCAAATCCAAGTTTGATAAAAAGAGAACACGTGGGAGGAAGATAATAATTTGAATCAAAATTAAAGCAATTCAGTATGTGCAAGACTTTCAGCAAGGAAGATGGACTATTATTATTTAACAGATGCAGATACTAATATTTTTTTTCTTTTTTCCCCCCTTGGTTCAATCTTATTATGCTCTCAATCAAAGGTCAAGAATGTGAGAACCCGAAAATTTTTTTTATTTCTAGGCATTACTTTATTTCTTTGCACACGTTTTCTATATTTTCCTTATTATATTAATTTTATAGATATTTTTATAAGTAAATATAGTTTTTAAATTATTTTTCTAGTATAAGTTAGTTCATGAGATATTAGGAGTGTATATTGGACGTGGAACCCGTTAGTGCGTTAAGTGCGATAAATTCGGCCAATTAGGTTAAGTTTTGCATAAAGGGATTAAGTTACTAGGTGTTAGGAGATAATTAGAGGTTACCTAGATGGATTAACCATGGAGAGACAAGAAGATAGGTTTAAACATAAAAGGTGTCACGTGTCGCATTACTATTCGAAGTTGGACTTTGACTACCATTCTTTACCTTTACTAAAACATCAATTTTGACCCAAAATCATCTCCATTTTTCTTCCTTTTGGCCGAGCTTCTTGAGGAGAAAAACAAGAGAGACTACTTCAATTTCTGACTGCCAAACTTGTTCAAATCTTGAGTTTTAGCCAACCAAATTGGAAACTACTCCATACAAGTGTTCACTAAGGAAGTCTAAAGGCTTTGGTGGAGTTATTTTGGAGGAGGAAAGACTAAGCTACCATTTTCTTTGAGGTTTTAAGATAATTTGCTAAGAACATCTCTCTTTGTTTGTAATAATGGTGAATTAGTGGTTTGTAGTGGCTTAATATGCTACTTTATGGAAGATTTTATGGTTTGAGGTAGAGTTAGCTAAATTTCAGATTTTTTTGGAATTTTTCTGTTTTATATGATAATTATTGGTTGGCCTTGGAATGATAGCTTGATATGGTGGAAAATGAAGCTTTTATATGTTAGTTGTGATTGTTTGCGGAAAATTTCAGTTTTAGGGTTTCTAATTAAGGCTTTACTATGGTTGGTTGTATAGCACTTGTTTGACTAAGATTGAAGGGTATTTTAACCCTAATATGGTGTGTTGTATAGCCTATAATTTGTAGGCGTGCTTGTGGTTGTTTTGGGATGAAGTTTGATGGTTAATTGTATGATGGAAAAGTATGAAATTTAGGGGGAAATGCTGTCCAAATGTTAAGGATATTGGATTTCTTTGAGTTTAGGTTGAGGTTAAGTAGAAATGAAAGGTTTTGGGCTTGTTTAAGCTTTTAGCTCTAAATGTTATTTATTTTTTCCTTCCAAGCAATATTTGTCTTGCATTAGTAGTTCATTGAATAAGTATACGACTCGTGTTCGAGTCTCAATTGTTGTTTCTTACTTGTTTTAGGACGTGCCGGTGATCCAAGGCGCACGTCGGACGAAAATTTGTGAACTTGCTTTGCTTGAGTTGGTGAGTGTACCATTGCATGATTCAATGCTTAAATGATTGTTTGTCCTTGAATCTTTGGACTAAATGATTGTAAACACTGTGCATGAGACGAGAGTGTACTTTATCGCTCTCGTTCTCTTACCTGTGTAACTGATTACTGTATAACTGTGAATTTGACTTGTGCATGGGTTGATGTCGTTTGGGCATGAGTCCAATGACTTTACTGTGATAGCTGAGGTCAAACCTTAGTGGTCGTTAATCGAGTCGAGTCGGCAAGGGTCTGGTCGATTAGATAACGAACCATGGGGTAACTGTTTGTCGAGTGGAGTGTTATCTCCTCGTCCTTGTGATATACTCGAGTATTACCCCCTTGGTTACTGTGAGATGTTCGGCCCCGGTAAGGAGAATGTATGGTAGAAGGTACTTGGTGTAAAGTGGGATCTACGGTCATGTTCGTTTCCTCGAACGTTGACGGAGGGTCAATGAGATGAGATCAAGAACTGCAACGAGGAAACTGGCTCTTAAGAGCCGCCTGTATCCTTTTATTTCTGAATGCATTGTGGTGTTCTTTCTTCTCTGTTTAATGGCCGTGCATAACTGGGCATGAATGCATTTGTGAATCTTGGTTGTGTGACTTGCTGGTACCTCATTGGGCGAAAGCTCACCCTGGTTATCTTTATTTTCCTTACAGGAACAACTTTTGGAAATCATGATTTTGAGAAGCAAGTTGAGCTAGTTAGATATTCTTTTGTCCTTTTGTATAGTTCCGCGATGGATTGAAACTCTAAATGTATTTCGATCCAATGTTCTCTTTTGATTTGTAATTATACCAATGTGTGTATATAAGGGTGTTTCTCATGTGTATGTGGTATATATTTCTTTGGTATGGTACCTTTTCTAATATTATATAGAATTTACTTGTACTTGATTGGGTTTCGGACGAGCGCAAAGTTTAAACGTGGAAAGAAAAATTTGGCGGGGTTACTATTCATTTTCATTTTCGTTTTCATTATGTGTTTTGCATTGTTATGGAAACGTTTGACTGCAGTAGTACCTTTCGGAGCAGGGTGGCTTTTGTGTGACCGTCTTAGTAGTCCTGGCGAGAGTTGGGCAGATAATTCGCTAACCTTTAGGGTACGCCCTAGGGGAAGGTGGGGCTGTCACAAGGAAGAGGATATGACACTTGTTTTTTACTATCTTATTATACAGATTCACATTTTCTTTTTACTGTTTGATCTATATGCAACTTCAAGTATTTGGAACAAAGATGCTACTAATATTTTTTTAAACTATTCGAATCAATTAAAGGGAAATTGTTTTTGGGTTGTTTAAAAAACTTACATAGCACTACCAAAAAGAGGAAAAAAAAAGGAAAGAAAAGATCAATTTTTTGGAATAGGAGTTCATTCATGCCTACATTCTCCCTTTTTTTTTCCTTGGGGAAAGGGGTTAGGGTCTTCTATACGTGACTTACAGGATAGTACGCAAATAGTTTCTTATATAATGCCAAAAAAAAGAGCAAATTTATTTTATTTTATTTTATTTTGTCCAAGTAAATATCAAATATGGTCATGAATACTATAAACCTTAGCATGAAATAAAATAAGTAAAAAGGTTCTCATCTTAGATAGCCAGTTATCCTGGAATATTAATAACAAAAAAGCAAATGGTTGTGAAACTCAAAAAAGATCCGATGAACCTTTTTTTTTTTAATGTAAGTGGAAGGTTTCTAATTTGAGATCTCTCACTAACACTCCTTTTCCCACATATCACCCAAGCTTTCGTGCAATTATTCCCACAATTTTTGTCCCTAAAAAATGACAATGGTTCAAATTTTAAATGATTGAAAATATTGCAATCTAAGGATCCAAAATAATTTCTATTTCATCATTTAATGGTAAATTTAATTTGAGGGTATGACGAAATGGACCCTTAAAATCTACCAAAAGATAACCAATTAATAATAGCTTCATCAGTTTCAATATTTTACCCTGCTTATTTATTCATGTACAAAGCACATGTTTCCAAACCAGTGTACTAAAACATGAATAACAGGAAGCCAAATTGCAGTCCTAAAGGTTATTTGGCAGCAAATAAGAATATACCCGTAGAAGAAATGTTAAAAACACAACAACAGAAGCTATATTTCAACCAAAATATATGTCTGATGAAGAGAAAAGAAATTCAGCGCTTACTTTTGAATGAATGAGTACTCTGGCAAGAGCTGATCTGCAGAATTTGCAAAACAAATCCCTTCATATGGTGAATCACTCAAAATTTTGTATAAGAAGAAGAGAACATTTAGAGAAAGATGATGATTTCAACTAAAATACAAACCATAAGTGCAAGACTTTTTGCAATGGAGACGGTCCATTATAATGGACAAAGTAGAAGTTGCAGGCAAGGGGTCACTAATTTTTTTTTTTTTGTCAAAGGTCAACTTCTATGTATAAGGGGTCACTATTTGTTATTGAATAAAAAAAAGGTAGAGTGAAATTGCTTATGAGTCTCCTGGCTATTATGAAATAATTACAAGATGTGGATGTCCGATTGTATTCTCAAGTAGATAGATACATGTATTCTCCCTAAATTCATTGGTACATTGGATGAACCCATTTATGGATGTACTTGATGTGCTAAATTCATGTTTTTATATTTAATAGGGTTCATGTACCTTGATCTTGAATCACCTATGTATAAGGGTGAATCCTACTTCATTTGTAATCTTGAAACCTGGAAGTACTTTGATCAGTGAAGATAATAATACTATAGTTCTTTTATCTCTCTCCGCTTCTCACTCTACTGTTCCAATCCCTACTTTTGGTAGTTTATTTTATTAGTTTCACAATACGTTATCAGCACGAGTTTCTACTTTGAGCGAAGGACAAGCGCGAATCTCTAATTTTTAGCAAAAGTGAAGCACAAGACGCTGTCAAAATTCTGCCCGAACAACTTTTGACAACTTATTGAGGTAAAATTTTTTCCTACGAATCTATTGCATATTTTTATGGCTAATCTCACAAAACAAGAGTTCGTACCTCTTGATATTTTTGGAAAAAATTATTTATCGTAGGTATTAGATGTTGACCTTCATCTTGAACCAATGGGTCTTGGGAATACTATTGTTGAAAAAAATGATGCTTTAAACCAAGACCGGACTAAGACCATAATTTTCCTTCGTCATCATTTAGATGAAGGATTAAAAGTAGAGTATCTTACTGTCAAAAATCCTCTTGTCCTTTGGCAAGATTTGAAAGAGAGATTCGACCACCTGAAGTTGGTCTTTCTTCCAAAGGCCCGATATGATTGATTTTACTTACGGCTACAAGATTTCAAATCTGTCAACGAATATAATTCAGCTATGGTCAGAATTACTTCTCAATTATCATTGTGTGGCAAAAATGTCACTGATGAAGATATGTTAGAAAAGATATTTTCTATTTTTCATGTCTCTAACATGCTCCTGCAATAGCAATATCGAGAGAAGGGATTTAAAAAATATTCTGAACTTATCGCATGTCTTCTGTTGGCTGAACGAAATAATGAATTATTGTTGAAAAATCATAAGTCCCAACCAACTGTGCAAGTCCATTCCCTGAAATGAATGCAACTCAATTTCAATATTCTGGTTGAAGTCGTGGACATGGCCGTGATCGTAGTAGATTTGTGCCTCGTGAATATTATAACTGTGGCAAACATCAAAATATTTCTCAAAAGAAGGAAAATAACTACGATAAAAAAAATGAAAAAAGAAAGTTTATGAAAAAAAATCCTACCGGTATGGTATGGAAGGTCATTGGTCACGTACCTGTCGTACGGCCGAGTATCTTGTTGACCTCTACCAAGCATCATTGAAAAAGAAGGACAAAGATGTTGAGACAAATTTCATTGATCAAAAGAATGATTATGATGATGGTGATGATACTGATATAACACATCTCGATGTAACTGATTTCTTTGAACATTCTGAAGATGTCAACAAATATCTTATGATTGTCTAAATATTTTTATGATGTTTTATATATTCCATGTAATTTTCTTTCCATTCAATATTTATCTTCGCATTTTTATAAATATTTATTTTTGTTTGAAATTTTCTTCCTGAAAAAGAAATGAATGCTAAATATTTGGGATCAAATAATAGTGATGATGATATTTGTCTCGTTGATAGTGCTTCTACGCACACCATATTAAAAAATAAAAATATTTTTCTTCTTTAACAATGGGAGAGACAAATATTAATACCATCAGTAATAGTACAAAATTAATTGAGAACTCTGGAAGAACCACTCTATTTCTTCCTGAAGGAACTAGAATTGTTGTAAATAATGCACTACTCTCTCCTAAGTTTCAGAGAAACTTATTGAGTTTTAAAAATATCCGCGATAATGGATATCACATTAAGATAATGAATGAGACAAATGGTGAATTTTTATTAATTACAAATACCATTTTTGGGGAAAAATGTATATTAGAAAAATTGTCTTCTCTTTCTTCTGGCTTATATTATGCACAAATAAGTGCTATTGAAATTCATCACCTAACAGACCAGAAGTCTGCTCATTCCAATGATTTTATGATTTGGCATGATCGTCTCGGACATCTTGGGTCTATTATGATGAGACGAATAATTGAGAATTCACATGGCCACTCATTGAAAAATCAAAAGGTATTAAAATCAAATGAATTCTCCTGTGTTGCTTGTTCTCAAGAAAAATTAATTCTTAGACCATCACCAACTAAAGTTGGAACTGAATCTCTCACATTTCTAGAACGAATTCATGGTGATATATGTGGACCTGTAGATCCACTATGTGAACCATTTCGATATTTTATGGTGCTAATTGATGCATCAACTAGATGGTCACATGTATGTTTGTTATCTACTCACAACATAGCGTTTGCGCTATTGCTTGTTCAGATAATTAAATTACGAGCACAGTTTCCTGATTATCCTATTAAAAGAATTCGTCTAGATAATGTTGGTGAATATTCATCACATACTTTTGACGAATATTGCATGTCCATTGAGATAACTGTTGAACATCCTGTAACCTATGTTCACAGACAAAATGGTCTAGCCTAATCATTTATTAAAAGGTTACAATTAATTATTAGACCATTGTTGATGAGGTCTAAACTTCTTTTATCTGTTTGGGGACATGCTATATTATATGCAGCAACACTTGGGAGAATCAAGCCGACTAGTTATTATAATTATTTTTCCCTACAATTAGTATTTGATTTTGAGTCCAATATTTATCATTTACGAATATTTGGGTGTGCGGTTTATATTTCTATTGCACCGCCCCAACATCGTAAATTGGGCCCCCAAAGACAATTGGGAATATATGTCGGGTATGAATCACCTTCTATAGTTACATATATTGAGCTATTGACAGATGATTTATTTATTGCAAGATTTTCAGATTATCATTTTGATGAATCACATTTCCCGACATTAGGGGGAGTAACAAATCAACCGAAAAAAGAAATCCCAAAAAGCAAATTATTTGGAAAATTTCATTGAATTTCCTGAATTCTCGTACAAAAGAATGTAAACTAAAAGTTTAAAAGATCATACATTTGCAAAATATTACAAATCAATTACCAGATGCATTTAGTGATTCCAGAAGAGTCACTAAATCACATATTCCTGCTGAAAATGCTCCGATTAAAATAAATGTCCCTGAAGGACAAATCACAAGTGCTAATGAATCTAAAGCACGCCTGAAGCGTGGGAGACCTCTTGGTTCCAACGATAAAAATCCTAGAAAGAAAAGAGAATCAAATGAATCAATAATTAGTGACAAAATTCAAACTTTAACCGTTTTGTTAACTGTCTTCTCACGTGAGTTTTTTGCATGAAATTTGATAGAAAGGTAGTCCACATATGGAAGTTTAAGTGTACCAAATTTGGTATAATTTCAATAACCTTTCGATATCCAAATGATGCTACAAAGATGACTATTCAAATCTGGAAATTCTAATTAGTATACAAAATTCAGCCGACTTTAAACAACTATATCTTAACGCTCAAAATTTTGAATTTAGTTCCGTTTATCGTGTTTGAAACCTTGTTTGGAACTCTTATTGTGGTACAAATTTCAAAAACTGATTCACTTTTTGTGAATTATACCAAATTTCCAAAGATTGCTGAAAAACTAGGACTGATTCAAACCTGTCTTCTTGGAACTGAAACTTTGAGCTGAAAAATGAATGATTTTCGTTTAAAATCTTGGAAAAATATCTTCTATAAACTTTTAGTATTTCGAACCTAGTTTCCGACGGTGTAAAGTTTTTCATTTTTGGATATGCCAAACTCAAGATTTGATTTTCCAAAGATCGTCGCTTAAAACTGAAATTTTCCAATTTCTTAAGAAATAAGTTTTTTTGAGAACTCGCTACTCTTTCTTGATATCGATAAACTATTTTAAACTCGATTTCATAGTAGAGGCAAGTCTCTCTTGGGACTTTAAACTCTCACCTTTGAACCTCGATTTCGAGAGATCTAAAGTTCTCTTTCATGACATTTTCTTAGTATTGCACAAGTGTACATTCTTCCTTGTTAGTAAGGGGTTTGTAAGTAATAGTGAGTGATAGTCAATTATTATTTACTCAGGCGTTCAAGGGGATCTTTAAGAGAATCTCGAAGCGGAAGTCTAAAAACTTGTTTGAGCACTTACTCACTTTTTGACTTGGTGAGTGTCGAGTGAATGAATAGTTGCAATTATGTGAATTGCTTCTTATGGATTGAATGATTTATAATTGTCAAGTCGAGTGTGTACATTATCGCACTCATTCTCTTTTAATTGATTGTATAACTAAGCTGCTCATAATTGAATTGTATGTGATTGACTGAATGTCGAGTGGAGTGAATCTCATCGGCCTATAACGGTATTGGTCGAGTGGAGTGAATCTCATCGACTCATAACAGTAATTGGGGGACGCCCAAATCTCAATTGGCAGACCTTGCGACTCGAGCCAACAAGGGCTTGGTCGAAGAGTTCGGTGAACCATGAGATAATTGTAAGGTTAATCTATTAAGAGATCTCACTTGACCTACTCGAATAGTAGTGCCTTTTATAGAAGAGCGGGCCCGGAAGTGGGGGTTGTAACGGTGAACGGGAATTATAAAGAAAGTGAAGTTCTACGGATTTAATACCGACCCTGTTGATAGAGTGTCATCGCGGGGAAGTATTTGCTCGAGTCCTGACGAGAGTTGGGCAGGCGTCCCGTCGATACCTTTGGGTTCGCTCTTGGGAGAAGTGGGGGCGTCACAACACAGCAGTCAGTGTGATTAGCAGACATATGTTTTGTCCTGGAGAAACACATTGGCAGGCTGTGAAGTGAATTCTTAGATACTTGCGAGGGACTTTAAACCGTTGTTTTGAGTTTAGAAGAAATCGTGACAGTTTGGTTGGATTTGTAGACTCTGACTATGCCGGGGATCTTGACAGGAGAAGATCACTTTTAGATTACGTATTTTGCATTGGCGGTTGTGCAGTCAGTTGGAAAGTTACTTTACAATCTGTTGTAGCTTTATTTACTACGGAGGCTGAATATATTGTCATGATCCAGACAATCAAAGAAGTCTTGTGGATGAAGAGTTTAATTGGCAAACTTAGTATGCATCAAGGTGTTACTATTATTTACTGTGATAGTCAAAGTGTCATTCATTTGACCAAAGACCAGATGTATCATGAGAGGACGAAACATATTGATGTGAAATTTTATTTCATTTGAGATACTATTGTTGAGGGAAAAGTCTTTGTTCAGAAAATCAGTACCAAGAAGAATCCTGTTGACATGTTCATGAAACCTCTTCCAGTTTACAAGTTCAAGCAATGCTTGAATTGGGTTGGTATTCGTTGTTAGTGATTTAGGTCTATTGGGGCTCATGTGGTGAAAGTGGAGCAGATTTGCCATTGTCGATGTTGGGAACACGCCAAAGTGGAGATTTGTTAAAGTGATTTTATCCCACATCACCATTTGTATAAGGAAGCCCTTCCCTTAGTTGCCTATAAATATAGTAGGCCTGTGATGGAGTAAACACACCAAACCAAGATAGCATTAGTGGGCTATTTGGGCATTTGGGTCATTAACCCTTTTGTTTAGTCAAATATTTTTGGGCTCTCTTGTGTTTATAGTATTAGGTGTTTTGGGTTTAGAAACACTTTCCTAAGACATTTTTGTAATCTTTTTTTCATAATAAAATATTGTTCTTCCTCCGTCCGTGGATGTAAGTCAATTTGATCGAACCACGTAAATTTCTATGTTCCTGTTTTATTTATTTTTCTTTGTTTTTTGTCTTTTTGGGAGTTGCCAAAAATCCTTTGGACAATTTCCGGGTCCAGACCTAACAGAAGGTATATACTGTTTGATTGTAGGAGTTTAAACTTCTATACACTTGGGGATTTACGGCAATTTTTGGTTTACCAATGCCATCAGGAAACACTTTGTCAAGTGTCAAACTTGAACTAATCATAAATGCTTTCAGATGGATGAATTGTTCAACCATGAAACTGAAAGCAAATATGCTCCCATATGAAGTAATTTTTTTTTTTTTTTGTTAGTGCACCATCCCTGTGCTTGGCCAAGAAAGATAGAAAAACAAAAATAACTTTTTCAAAGAAGTAAAACCCTTTTATTTTTTTCTTTTTCCTTCTTAGACCAGTTGTTTAACAAGAGTCCAATTAAGATGGATTTCAAATGAAAAAGTAAACAATATGGCAAGTATTTGAATGCAAGAAAGTCGAAATACGTCAATATTGTGCATGCATTTAATAAGTAGGTGTAAATTAAATGTACTAATGCTTGTCTACTAAGTTCGATTGGAAAAATACATGATTCTATAGTAAAACGTTCGTAACCTCTTATAAGCATCAAAATTGAAGGATATACTTAAACCTCACAATGAAATGCAAACTTCCCTATTAACAAGATTGTACTATGTCTTACTTCATGATAGATCATGATCATTACATAGAAAGTCGACCTGTCTTGTCAACGTTTGGTCAGATGAATAAGCTAAAT
The DNA here is from genome assembly GCA_023065735.1 of Coffea humblotiana. Taxonomy (NCBI): domain Eukaryota; kingdom Viridiplantae; phylum Streptophyta; class Magnoliopsida; order Gentianales; family Rubiaceae; genus Coffea; species Coffea humblotiana. Next base: position 55,959 of record JACYVW010000112.1, read on the forward strand.
GCCTAGGCCACCTAGAAATTCCATTCGCATGGATACTAAGGTAGCTTTTGCTAAATGGCACTGAATTGTTTTCCATAGTACAAACTGCAATTATGTGGGATTGCTTTTGATCCTTTTCTCTTGGGGCCGATGCTTTCATTTTACTCTGTCCGCAACAATTGGCAACCTTGGTCTGTTCTGGCCATTAGTTGAACAAGGCTGTGTAATTATTGGATTCGTGTACCGAAGGGGAAAACCAAAAAAGGCAAAAAAAAAAGAGAAAAAGAAAAAAAGATATGAAAGGAACTTGTTGGGGCAAGAACATCTGATTGAAAGTTTGAATCAGTCCAGAGGCCAAAACTTGCAGGGTGGCCTCTTCGGAGCATTAAAGTTTTGTGATAGACGGGTTTACCTAATGGTTGTCCAATGAGCAATTATTAAAATATATTTCAGATGTCATATTTTTAAAATATAAAATTAATTAAGAAAAGTAAATAAATACAAGGAATAGTAAATAAAATTAAATACAAGGAATAGTAAATAAATAAATAAAATTAATTAAGAAAAGTAAATAAATACAAGGAATAGTAGGTAATATTAAATGGAGAAAGCATATAAACGCAAAAGAGAATAATAATTGTTAGTATATGTATATACATAATAGGTTAGGTGAATTTTAACTGCATTAACGAGTGCTCAATGGATACCCATTAGAAAAAACCAAAATGTAAACCGAAAGGAGAGAACATAACATGATAAGGATTTGGTGTATACAGGTTTTGAATGTTATACCATCTCAATCATTTGATGCCAGAGTCAGAAAACATTTGACCCGTTTGACAAGTTAGTTTTTTGGGTATTTGTATAAAATTTTACTGTAGTTTACTGTAGAAGTTGTAGAAAAATTTTTGAAATGTATAAATTTTTGGATATTTTAAAATATATATTTTAAAAATTTTGAAAAGTTTTTTTGAGGTTACCGTTGCTAAAGTTGTTAAAAACTTGTCGTATATAAATTTGGCCAAAAATTTGCTTATCAAACAAGGCCATTAATTAAAAAGGTCCTGTTGACCGAAGTTGTAGTTTTCGCAGTTGCAAGAATTTAATTTTTTTTGACACATTAAGTCACCCTTCAAATTTTCATCCTTTGGTGGTGTCATTTTTTGGTGAAAAAGAAACAAGAAACTGGAATCATGAACTTAAAAACACTCAATAATAGTAATTAACAACAATTCTGATGCCTTTTTTTAAAATTTTTTTTTTTGAAAGTTAGACATTGATCTAAAGCTTTGAACCATGAATTACGTGGCAGAATGTAACTGGATTTTTTTTTTGGGTGCGTGGGTGGTTGTCAGCAGTTTCATTGCAGTTGAAACTTGAAATGATATTTCAAGTTGGGTAGTACTTATGCCAGAAAATGTGGTACGTTCTGCAACGAAGAAAATGACACCCTGGAACTTGAAAACGAAAACGTGATTCTAATTCTCTATCACGTTCATAGGTGTCATATGTGGCTAACAGGATAAGGTATTCCCCATTTGTTCCTTTCTTTATATTTCAATTATTGGACTTTCCCATCCCGCGATTCTTGATTCACTCACACGAAGGAGTTGGGTTTTTCTGCCCAAGGTTCTGTCCAATTCCGTCCAATTATATAAAGAAAAATTTATCAAATTGGTCCCTAATATTTTTATAAAAATTTTTTTAGTCCTTAAGATTTAAAATCAGTCAGAATAGTTTCTAACATATAAATTATGAGCCAATTTGATCCTAATGCTCATATTTACTCTTTTTTTTCGGCTAAATATAGTACACCGGCATAATTTTAAGGGCAAAATCGAAAACATTCTCTAATCCATAATTTTTCATCCCTTAAACTCTTCCATCTTCTTCAATTGGTTCTCAGCCTTATGTTGAAACTTTCCAAAGGCTTTGTGGGTTTAAGAAGGTGCAGAGATTTATTTGCCAAATAAGAAGATAAAAATGAGTTCTTTGTTGAAATTGATATCGAATTCAGAGATTTCCAAACTGAAAAGGGTCTTCTTCTCAATAACCATAGCTGCCTGAGAGAACCCATGTTGCTGATTTCTTGGTTAAGCGAAGCAAAGGTCTGATGATTTTACGAAGGCAGAAGCAGAAGAAGAGATTGGGTCAATGGCTGAATAGAGACGGAGGAATATGGGCTCCGTTCAAGCAAAGATAGCCCGTGGACTTGCTAAAATGCTCCAACAGCTTTCTTACCAAATTTGAGCAATTAATATGAGGGAACTGCAGATATTGGTACAGAATCTTGTGGAAGAAGATGATTATGCATTGGAAGCCGCTGATCGTGACAGATGCAGGCTCTGTCTTGTTTGAAAGAATTGAAGCTGAAGCTTTCCAACCCACAAAGCCTTTTGCTTACTTTTCCACCTCCGGTATTTAGATGTCCTCTTTCTGGACAACTCATGATTGACCCTGTTGTCATAGCCTCTGGCCAGGTTAGTAGATTCCCCATTAATCTTCTGTTCAAGATTGAAACTTTTTTTTGGTGTCTTTGATATTTCTATCTTTTCATTCAATTTTTCTTGTTAATTATCCATCCTAGTAGCAGTAGGTTGAGAACCAATTTAAGAAGCGGGTTTAAGGGATGCAAAATTATGGATTAATGAATGTTTTCAATTTTGCCCTTGAAATTATGCCTATGTACTATTTTTAGTCGGAAAAAAGAGCAAATACGAACATTAGGATCAAACTGACTCATAATTTATATGTTAGGAACTATTCTGACTGATTTTAAATGTTATGGACTAAAAAAGTTTTTTGTGAAAATATTAGGGACTAATTTAGCAAATTTCCCTTATATAAATTAGCACAAATTCAATGTCAATGAATATATTTTTTGTACAGTCCTAAATTTTACACCAATTCATTTATAGTTCACTTTTATACTAAAATTGTAATAATTTACATCGAAATTCTATAAGTTTAGGTAATAATTAGATAGAATAAATTTGAACTAAGGGGCCCCATTTCCCATGCAATGGATGAAGACCGCAATTATCATAGTAGCAGCGGGGCCAATCTCCCTCCTGGGAAAACCACGCCTCTGTACTACGTACTTTTTCACCAATAAATTCCTCATGTTCTTAGGCCTCGATTTTCATCGATAAATGCTTTTCATACAAAGTTTGAAATAGTACATTAGGCCAGCTAAAATATCAATGAAAATTTTAAGGAAAACACATTTTTGGTAATTAAGGATTTTGATTATAATTTGTTTTAGAACAGGTACTTTAATTGATAAAACATCCCGATTTTATTTCTTATATTCTCCCAATAATCCATACATGCTGCTAATATAATTTTTACAATTACAGAGGGATGCACCATGAAATAAACTTTGATGCACGGGCTTTTAATATACTCGTTTCGACTAAAGGGGTTTTTTTTTTTTTACACTATTAGCGTATATATTAGTAAACGTAGGGGCATTTCTGCATGTGTAAAACCTAAAATTAAAATTAAAATTTTGTACATATATCACGCGTCTAAACTTGCTAAAGTTATACATCTTCAGTATAAAAAATTTTATATATCCTTTCATCACTAAATTAATGTTTGATTCATGTTTTTAGAAGTTATTATTAGTATAATGGATGGGTCTTCAATGTAAAATGTACAAATTATCTCCTAAATTTATTTATGTGATTTACATCTGGCATTGATGTTACACCATCATCAAATCAAATAAATTTAATGTGGACTATAAAACTACTATTAATACAAGTACAATAATTCAAAGCCAAGTGGATTAAAATGTTCGGTCGTAAAAATCATATACAGTGCCAAACAAAAGTTTCCCCCACCCCATATGGTGAGAGAGTGAAATGAAGAGTGCACGGGTTGATTTGCCATGTTAAATACATTTTTATTTCTATTGTCATGTTTCACAAAACAAGGTGATGGCTTCTTTTCTTTTTTTTTTCTTTTTGCACAAAACAAAACAAGATGACATTGATTGCTTTCCATGCACATGATTACAAATGCAGATCATTTGCCACGTCCTTCATGGATAAAGATCCCAATTTTAATGGCTAAATGTCAAAACTCATAAGTCATGGATATGGGGAGATTTGGAAGCTTGCCAGTGAAAAGTCTCCCTCTTTGCATTAAACATCCTGGCTAAATAGCTGAAACCGGGTCCCTATGTTTTCGAGAAGTGACGCTTATCTGCAATGGGTTTTGGTTAGAAATTAATAGATACAAGGACAAATCACTTGAATTCATAAATAGATGTAAATTTTTTGCCCTCCTTTTGAAATCTTAAACAGCAATTTACTTGTCGAAAGTTCAGATTATATCATACATTCGTTAGTACCTAATATTTGAAATAAAACATTTTCTTTGATGGTTGTTTTGATAGTTACAATGCTTATAAGCAATTATTTTATCAAGATTTGTTTAGATAATTATGGTTAAAAATAATTACAAACAGTTATATTAGCAATTCATCTGTATATAGTAAAGTAATAAATGATCTTCGCAATTCATGTGTAAGTAATAGGTGATTTTCGTAAAGATTAAGTTCAAAGAATATAAAGTGATAAAAAATATTTATTCCAAACTTCCACGGCGCCCTTGATACTATATAACAATATAGGCATCTAGCAATTTGAACACCTAGACAACTGCTTTAACTAGCCGGGCTTCAGATAATATCATAAAAGAGCTTATTGCGACCGGGCATTTTTGCAATTACCATGAAAGCACAAAAGACAAGATTAGTGGACTGTTATTGATGAGACTCATATTGCTCACTAACTCCTTAATATTTTAAATTGTACAAAAGTTTTATTAATAGTGTAAGGTACTTTTAAGACACCTAAGATATTCGTTAAAATATTTAAATTATTATGTAAATGTACACATTCATATTTTTTATTCCCGTATTTAGAAAGTTTTTTAAATTATTTTTACTTTTACCAAAAAATTAACAAGTTAAAACTATCATAACGAGTGTTCTCGAATTAATCGTTAGCCAAATCTATAGTATAATGATCATAGAAATAGACCTGTGTTTGGATCCAAATGATTAATCTGTGATTCAAGAGTGTTCTAACATAAAGAAATATAATGATGCATGATAAATTACCTTCATTGAACAAATTTTCTATGCGTACTCTTGTATATGTTATTATCTACATTAATCCTGTTAAGGATCAGAACAGACAAAAGGAAGATTAAGAGAACCTTAAATTTTGTAAGAAAAATTACGGCTAAATCACAAACAACAATATAGCAACTTGGTCTTAACAACCCAAACAAAAAAAAAAAGAAAAAGAAAAGGATAATGTCGATTAAGATTCCTAACCCGATTTCATTAATTAATTTTGCCTAGCATTTGGTGAAATAGTAAAATTAGATAAACGTTACATCGAATTCATTGAAAATGCCTAGCAAATTGGGTTGTCTTTTGCGTTAAATTTATCTTATGAATGGGACGGACCAAAGGACAGCTCCCAAAAATTAAAATAGAAAAGAAATTTGAACGACGTGGACCACGTATTTTGAGCACATTTCGCACGTAATTTAAGTGGACCTTACTTTAACTTTGGGAGTTTTAATGGATTACCAGAAATAAAGAAACCTCTAACTGGTACTGTTATTGATATAGTTTAGTTTAATGATAATTTATATTGATATACTTTAATCACAATACTTCTTGTCAAATAATATGCTGAAAGCGTGTTTGGATAGTCTATTATTTGCTTGTATAATAAATAAATACATTTTTTACTTTTTTTTAAATCATTTTTTCATCTCATTCACATTCTGAATGCAAAATTTGAAATCTTGATACATGATTAGTGTTGACATGGAAAACACCAAAATCCAAGGTATGCTTATTAAGCAAAGTTTTTTTTTTTTAATGAGTGTCGAGTGGACGATCGTTAGTATGTGCCTATTTCATACTCTGCCTATCATGTAAATATATATGCTTACAATTATTACCGCTCGAGTTAAAAGCACATCCAATATGTGTGCAATTTAGAAATAATTAAAATAAACTAATAATATATGAATTTTATTTTTCACATATATAAATACAATTTATATGAATTAATTAAAGAACTTTGATTTATAAGGTTATAGTAATATGATAGTTACAATACTTAAGCTAGTTATGAGTAGTAATGTTGGTAAAATGTGATTAGGTAATTAAGGCAAAAATTAGTTTCTATAAGGATACAATTGAAAGTTCAAAAAATGATAAAAAAAAATTAAACCAACTACCATCCCTCTGGGTCAATGTATTTTATAGATATTTTGCATCCATATATTTTGTTTACTCACTCAACTTTATTTTTTCAAACTATTAACACATGAACTCCGTCTTAACGAGTGTCTAGTGAGCATGTGTTAGAGAGATTCATTATGAAATTATATGAAACATGAGAACAAATTATTGTAGTTTCAAAAATTTAGAAGGAAGTTAATTGTGTAATTCCCTACAGACTTCATGGCCAGTGCGTAATTACGCTCAAGAGAATATCCCTTGGGAGGTGAGTAATATTCTTGGGTAACCCTTTTCCTAAGGTACATGATAAATTGAAAAGCCTGAAACAAAAATCAGCCTGTCATTTTGTCAGTACACTCTTTGTCGCCTTCATGACTCATTTCTGAAGAGAATTAGTATTGTCCTCTGCTTGAAAACACATGAAAATTTTTTTTTAATTGATTGGGCCAAGTGCAAAATCATTAGACATGCATAACTAGGGGATTCGCCGGCCCCTCTTTTTCTATAATCTTGTACCAAAAAAATAAAGAAAAAAATGAAGAAGTTTGATCTATTCCATCAGTCATGGACCAGCAGTCAGTTAACTACACTTGGCTTTGTGCCCACCACAGACGGCAGCCAGATTTGATTATGCTCCATTGATCTTTGACTTTTTGACTAGTTAATTAAAAAATCTTATGGAATTATCAGGAGAAATTTAATAATCTTAGTAATTAAATTGCTCGAGCCATTTAATGCAGCTCCGGATTTATTTATCCTAGTATTTTTTATTGACGTTACAGCACATCTAGTTTAATTTAATTTAACTTACTCTTCCTCTTAAGGGGGAACCTACTCTATAGAATGGTACAACTGAGTCAGAGAAATCTAGCGAGACTGAACCATTATTAGATCAGACGGATGCACCACACATTCATATGAATTTAGAATAAACATCAGATAGAGGTACATTGATAGGAGGTAAGGTTTGAACCTTGATCTCCCATCTCACAATTAATGTGATGGCCAAATCCTTAAGATGGAGTTGGTTTTATTTATCCTAGTTTCTTGACTTGTACTTGGAGGCAGCCAAAAGTTGGAAATGTTACCCAGGAAAGAAAACTTTTAAGATGATTTGATCAAAGATTCATTCAAAAAGATGGTGATAAGTATTTTTTTCTTAAGCCCCGGCCCCTCCTATAACCCCCCCTCCCCCAAAAAAACAGCCCCCCGGCGGCCAAATTTTAACCCATCAATCAAGAAAACAAAAGAGTTTAGCAGATTGGACCATGACCGCAAGAATTTTTCTGGTGCCATCATGGCATCACCTATCAAAGTTTGTCAACACCACGCCAGTTCCATTTTCTTATATGTTCAGTGAGTGCAACTCTGAATCTTCTGTGAAACTTCTACTTCCACTTCTCCGTCTTTTTTCTTGATAGATCATGCAAGTATGATTACCATTTTGACAAAAACACACTTGTTCCATCGTAGCTGTATTTGGCATGGCCCAAGCCCTCCACGTTCAACCAAACCACCACTCCTCTAACTCCCTAGTAAAAAGGTAAAAACAACAGACGACTGCCTCGCCTAACTTCTTCCACTTGTTCTATACAGAACAAGGCACTCTTGGGACAGATAACATCCCAAAGAGCTCAGTACAGCAGATTGGCTGCATTGGTGGAAGATATCTAAAGCATGAAGGCGTTATTTCGAACGTGCTCCTTTTGTTTAGTTAGGGAAGATAGAAATGTGATTAGCAATAGAATTAGTTATTATGTTTTAAACATGTGTCAAGATGAGAAATGGATAAATTTTCAACGGCTTTGAACACGTCATGTATAGTTTTAATCAAGCCTTTGCTCGTACACTTCTTGTGTAATTTTGATCAAGCCTTTGCTCGTTACTATAAATTTTTATAATCAATACAGATCATCTAATGTTTCCAAAAAAAAAATGTAATTCCTTTTCTCCCATCTTTAAGAACAATATCCACCCGCATTGCCATTGCACTTCAAATCTCTAAATAGCTATTCCAACCATCATGGGAAAGGTCCCAAACAAGAATGGAGCTAGGGTGGGGATGGGGAGGGGCCACCTCCTCCAAGTTTTGAAAATTCATGTTTGTCCCTTGTAAAATGTTGAGAATTTTTTTTCAAAGTTTTCTATATATATATTTAGATATTCGCTCCCCCAAGTTTTAGAAAGTCATTCTTTCTCTTCTTAAAAGTTTGAGAATATTTATAAATTCCTATTATTCCACAAAACTTTTCAAAAAAAACTTTAATATTGACTCCTAAGTTTACATATGTATGCATTTCGCCACCTCAAATTAAATTTTCTATTTCCGTCATTGGTCCCAAGTAACACAGCAAAATAGGATAAATCTCAAATTAGCAAAATCAGTCAGCAAATTAGAATGGATGAAAACAAACACATTAACCTATGGAAACAATATTAAAAACTAAAAATTAGAAGTTAAACAATTTCTTTTTTGTGAAGGAAAACTGAAGAGGAAGTCTTAAGTCATCACCTCATATCACGCTCCGAGCCCGCACGCGCCCGTCACATGATATCCGCCGTATTCTCAAGTCCCGCTCAAGAATATAAGGCTACATTAACTAGACTAACTTTAAAAGTACGAAATAATACAGTATAACTAAATAAAGTGCAGTACAGATCTCATATAAAAGGTAGTTTACGAATATCCAATACGTTCGTACATTTATTCTCTGATTGAAACAGTGGAAACGAAAATAAACAAGACTAACACGACTAACAACTAGAAGTAGCTCGCTTGCCAACTTCTATTCATTTAAAACTAATAAAAGTCATCCTCAGGGTCTTCTACGTAAACCAACTCATACTCTTTAGAATTTACAAAAATGGTAAACAATGGGTTGAGCGACAAATCACTTAGTACGTAATATCTACCCTTCTGTTGGACCATGCACTCATAACTTTATAGATACATATATAGATATAAATCAAATCATTTGCACATCGTTCATATCCATAATCATGAAAGTAATGTTATTTATAAAACAATTAGTAAGTAACGGGTGGCAAACAATTTAAAAGCATCTTATTGATAACTATACATGAAAAATCATAAAGTCATAAATCATCTCACATCAATTCATAAGTCTCTTCATATCCGTTCATAAATCATTTCATATCAGCTCATACCAAGTGCATGTAATAACCAACTACTGAGTACTCAGCCTAGAGATTAAACCCCTCCTAGGTGGGCGACCAATAGGTTTCATGACTACCGATTGGTCTCATTACATATATGGGTCAATCGGCCGAACTTTATACCAGACTACCATGACCTTTTCAATCGGTCGGACTCTATACCAGACTACCATGACAATTAGATAAAACTATAGCCCCTACAGTCTATTCCATGACCTTCTTGAACTTTTCTTGACATAAATTCATTTTGCACGTCACATGCATAGTTTTGGGTTTCATAAAAGATACAACTTATTTGGTATATAATAACATATCAAGAAGTTTCAAATACGTCACATGGTCCATTTTTATATAGTAAAAATAGAACTTGTGTAAACAATCAAGTAAATCATTTAATCAATACAATTCAGGTTAACACATAAAAATATAATTGATAACAAAAATTTCACCTTCAAACTTTTGAAATCTCATAAGGGTAAGTACCACCTACCTTTGTGTGGCTGCTCGAGTGGAATTACTATAGATCTTTTAAACTTGTATCGTACCTATCAAATGCATATGTTTCTTAATTAGTTGTTATTTCCTATAAATGTATAAATAAACGAACTCCGAGCGCGTAGAAAATGCATGTCTAGACCATTATATGCATCTTAGCAGCATTTTCCTAAATTGGAATGATTTCTATTTTTGAAAAGTTTCCTAAATTGGAAATTTTCTATTTTTAGAAAGTTTCTTAATTTGGAAAGTTTTCCTTTTTGTAAAGTTTCCTAATTTAAAAGAAGATAATTATTCATAATCATGTTTATTATCTTGACTATTATCTTACTATACATATTTGTAATTTATAATTATTCATTATTATTATTATCGTCCTCGTCGTCGCTACTTTATTTTATTACCGCTTATATATATATTTGTTAATTAGTTAATATTACCTTTCACTTTATTTTTACTTTATGCGTCTGTAGGTGTTATTATTATTTATGTATACATGTACATATATGTGTGTATATATATTGACTTATTATAGTTATTGTCTTAGTTTGTTCCACTCGTATTTATATTTATATTTTCGTTTATATCCTTAATTTATTTCCTCCATGTCTATATTGTTATTATTTTTACTATCATTGTTTTATTAATTATTATTATTATTATTATTATTATTATTATTAGTGTTATCGCTAGCATTATTATTTTATTTATTTTTTACTATTACTATTATTATTATTATTATTATTATTATTATTATGATTTTAAGCATTTCGTTTAACAATTTAGAACTTATTTTACATTGTCTAAATTAACCTAATAAGGTTAGATTAAGATGTTTTAAATTTCTATTTAAGTATTTTAGACTTAATCAATTAAGTATAATTTTACATGACTAACCCTTCAATTCTAACAACTACTTTAAATTGGGTCCTGAATTTTAATACCCACGATAAACTATAAAAATGGACTAGTTATATTTAAAATTTATTTATTAAACATTTACTAATTTTATATCATATTTTGGTCCACATCCAAATTGCCAATTTTTTTTCCTTTCCTCGACCAACCCAATGAAGTCAAGCCATGGTCGTCATAGCAAATGCTGACGACCTTTCCACTTTCAAGTTTTTTTTTCCCTTCTTTGGTCTTGGCTTGGCCGAAAGGCCAGCCTTTGACAATTCCTTTCTCTGCCGCCAGTGATGGCGGGCCCCCCCTTTCTTCTTGTTTTTTTTCCCTCTGTTGTGTTGCTTCAGCAATGCCTAGCAAAACAAAGCAGCAGCGGCTTTCCCTTCCCTCATCTCTTTTTTTCCTTCAATAGATTTGGATAATCTATTCATCTCAAGATTAAAATCTAACACCCTATTCCTACTAATCCAAATATGAATCTTCCTAATCTCTTTTAGAAACGTATAATATATATATATATATATATATATAACAATAATACATATCCTAAAATCTCTAGGACAATTAATGCAACTAATAGAACTTAGAAGAGAAGTTTCACGTGAATTTGGGACTTACAGGTTTAGGTGACTAGTCGTCCGATTGATTGACGGTGACACCTACTTTTTCTTCTCTACTTTTTGACAACTCTTGTTCTAGGGGAGGCAGACAAAGAAAAGGTAGGGATGGTGTTATTTTTCTTTCTATGGTTTCGATAAAATCCTAAATCTTAGCACTATCCACTAGTAGGCGGTTTAGATAAGAGTTTTAGTTTATTATGAACTCTTGTCCCATCCTACAGTTATTTTATTTTATTTTATTTTTTCTTTACCCATAATAATTTTACCTTTTTAATTAATTGGGAAAAACAAAATAATAAAAACAGGTGCCAAAAAAATGTGGGTTTTACACCTCAAACCCCTCTAAATAACTTATAGTAACTTGCTAAGTGGGAAAGAGAAAAGGTAACATGGAAGCAGTAATAATGACTCTCAAGGAAATGGGTATGTAATGAGATGCCGGAGAAAAGGTTTTCCCTTTCTTTTTTAGTTCTTCTTTTTTTTCCCATGCAAATAAATTCTGCTAGTTAACTCTTTCTATCTGCCTTCCATGACAAGCGGCATTCATTAATTGGTCAAACCTCGAAGTTGGATTCATAATTTAGCTAAATCTCAAGGGAAGCAAACGTAATTAATCCCAAATTTCTTTTTCTTCTCATTTTAAAATGAGTGATTGACTTGGAATTTCTAGAGAGTGTATTAACTATTAAGAATTGAAGCAGCAGAAGTAATTAAGGTTAAAGAACTTAGATTGCCTAATTACTTAGGAATCCGGGGTTAATGCATCATTTTCTACTTATCCAAGTGGAAAGTTACCATTGAAAATTCTGCACTGGCTACCAAATCGACGTGGGGATCAGCTTAAAGATGTGTGTTTTGTCAACATTGCTAAACCTGAAGAATTTTCTGTTGCAGACTAGCACAAAAGTACTTACTGCTTTTGTTAAACATTGTATTTGATCTATTCATTAAAAAAAAAGGGAAAATTTGTCAAATTGGTCCATAACATATTCACAAAAAAAATTTTTAGTCCCCAACATTTAAAATCAGCCAAAATCATCCCTAGCATAAAAATTATGATTTATTTTGGTCATAATGCTCATATTTGTTCATTTCTCTGACTAAAAATAGCACGCTCTTCTCACGTGGGCATATTTTTAAGGGCAAAACTAAAAAACACACTTTATTCTTGGTTGAAAGTAAAAGTATCCCTTTTTACCTTTTTTCCTTAAATTACAGTTACAAAAAACCTTAGTTTTCCCCCTGAATTTTGGGAGGAACCATATGGAGAAGGCACTGTGTGAATGGGGCCCTCTTTTTCTTTTGCTTTCATGCCAACCAGACACCAAGCACCACAAGACCAAATTGCCAGAAAGCCCACGAATCCAATTGCCATGACAACTCCACCTTCATGACCCCACCATTTCTAGATATTGTGATTGCAATAATATTTGGAACAGGTGTAATGGATCTTGCAGTGGGTTTCTCAGGGGGAATTGTTGGTAAGGCTGAGCTAGTTGGAGCATCAGCTTGGGATGTATTATTCGGGAGGCAAGAGGAGAAGGTGGAATAAGAGATGTGGTGATGGGAGGAGGAGACGCCACCAAAATGGAGGGAGATTTAACAAGGATGGAGCCTGGGAAGAAACTGGTGGTGGTGGAGGAGGTAATGCAGGAGAGGGAGGGCTAGTGAGTAGTGACTTTATAGTGGAAGAAGGTGGAAAAACTAGGGTAGGTGTTGATGGGACTGTAATTGGCAGAGGAGGAGAGGGTGAAAGAGCTAGAGAGGAATGTGCTGTGCCAAAGGGAGGGGAAGGTGATGCTTGTGGGGGAATAGGGGGTGATAAGTTTACAGACGGAGAGAGGCAACAAGGGGTGACGATGGTGGCACAGACGGAAGAGAAGGGAAGGGCGAAGAAGGTAAGGAAGGGGAAGGAGGCAGTGTTGATAATGGTTGTGGTGATGATTGGGGTCGAGAAGGAGGGGAGAAAGGAGGACGGGCTGGAAAAGCGGATTGAGGAGGTGGAGTGGAAGAGGTTGAAGGGGTAGAAGAAGTGGAGCATCGGGAGTGTAATTAGGCTACTGTGACACATTAGGAGGAGGAGGCGTAATGCAAGCATTCGAAAGAGAAGAAGTTGGTAGGATTGCATTAGAAGGAGAAGAAGTTAGAGAAAAAGAGATAGAGCTGCTGTTCTTCCTCTATTGCATAGCCATCCAGCTGCAGCTGAGTTTTGGATTTGCCGATTGGTCTTTCAGGGTACTAGGGTTTTCTGTGACTGTAATTTTAGGGGGAAAGGTGAAAAGGGGTGCTTTTGCTTTCAACCAGGAATGAAATGTGTTTTTCAGTTTTACCCTTAAAAATACTTGAGGGGTGCTATTTTTGGTCAGAGAAATGAGTAAATACGAGCATTAGAATCAAAATGGATCATAATTTATATGTTAGGGACAATTCTAGCTGATTTTAAATGTTGGGAACTGAAAAAGTTTTTTGTGAAAATGTTAGGGACCAATTTGACAAATTTTTCCAAAAAACCTTATTCTTAATTAAGTGAAAGAGTGCCCCGCGGATAGTTTGACTGATTCCGTAACTTGATAGTTACCAGCGAGTCCCATGATCGACTCTCGTATGCTACCTCTAAGTGACAAAAAAAAATTAAAGCAATCCGTAGGGGATTAGTTTGGTTGAAAAGGTTGAGATACCCTTAAGTAAAAAAAAATTAAGTGAAAGAGTAGATAGGTAACTAGTTCTTAAATGAATGAATATATTCTCTAGATTGCCCACAAATATTAAGGCGATCTTAAGCCAAATGTTAAACCTAAAAAGAAAAGGTTAAAAAGAATAAAGCTACACGGGCAACCTATAAATCTTCATGCTTAAAGGATATAATTTGATGAAGAGTTTTATATCTTTAATGACATTAATTAAGTACAGTTATTATGCAAATGACATAAAACTAACTACCATGGAGAGTTCTCTTAATACACGCTAATACTGCATTAAAAGAATTAAACGACCATTTACTGAAAGGTAAACATACTAGTATTAATATTAAAAAAATACAAATTTTCCTTTTTAGGAAAAAAATAAAGAATTGGGCTAAGGCTAGAAGATCAAGCCGAGGAGAGTGTGGGCTGAACCGTGAAAAGCCTACGTGGTTTTCTATTACGCACTCCATACCAAGGAGGCCTTTGGTTTCCTCTTTAACTCCTGATGGGGGTTTGGAAACTATGGCCCATCCTCCTTAATCTCCACATTTGTATTAAAAAAAGGGAGAATTGGAGTTTTGGTCCCCAATGTATTACAAACGCGCGAAACTAGTCCCCAATTTATTGGGAGAACAAATGCGGTCCCTAATCGATCCAATTTTGCTTGAAAGTGGACAATTGACTGGTTTTCTTCATTTTTTGCCAGAAACAAGGCACATGAGAGCACGTGCTGGCAGTTAAAATCCTTTTCTCAATTTTTTATGCGTGAAAACCCAGAAAAAATTATTTCCAGCCTTCTGGTGCCCCACTTTTTAATTAGTAAAGACAAAACACACTAATTGTCCCTCTTTTCTTCTCTTCGATCTCCAGAAACTCCAACAAAAAACCAGACCTAACATTGTGCATAAAACCAGCAAAATCTTGAAGAACTCCGTGATAGTGGAGTTGTTCGTGAGTCTGGGAGGAGGAAATGGCACTAAGACCAAAAGAAATGAATGGAGCAACGCCACCAAATTATGGTATGTGATTTTTACCTCAGGTAGCATTATGCATGCTTAATTCATGCTTATATTGTAAGAATGTGATGATGAATGGTGATATTTTCACTTGGGAGACAAAGAATGTCTTAAATTTTGGATTTTTAAGACGTTCTGACAAAGCCCGAAAATATTTCTTGTCTACCATTGTACGTGGTCCCGTATGTCTCTCTGGTGTGGGTTGTCATGGTAGACAATGTTGGGTGGGTAGGAAGACTCGGTAACATGCTTTTGTGGTCCTTGTCTGAACTTTATATGGCAGGGGATTAAATCCCAAACTTTATAACATGCTTTTGTGGTCCTTGAAGCTGATTGAGTGAAAATTACTTGCTTATATAATCTAATTTGTCACTTATGGTACTTGTTTATTGTGCTTGTTTCTTTTTTTTTTTTCCCTAAATTCAGACAGTGATAGCACTGAAGTGACTATGAAGTGTTATATATGGGGAAAAATTGAAACCGAACCTGATGTACATTATGAGGGAGGAGAATTAAGGATTTTTGATCATGTAGATGCCACAGGCATTAGTCTATTTGAAATGGATAGAATGCTAGAAAATCAACTTCAAGCTGTTGGTGACAAAAAGTACCATATCCTAATCGAGGAACATGGATTTCGTTTGTTAAGACATGATAGAAAATTGCATGCATATTGTGCTGATCATTTTGACCATGGTAGGGTGGTTGATTTGTATGTAGAGGTTTCCCTTAATGATATACTAGTATCACAATGGGGGTCTGACATTGAGGATGGGGACTTTGTGTTAGAAGTTGAAGAGGATGAAAGTGATGATGAATATATGGCTAGTTCAGGTTCTGATTTGGGGGAGTTCTCAGGAGAAGATTTGGATTATGATCAAAATTCAAATGATAATGATTATGATGAAAATGTTGATGAAGATTCTGAATGGTTAGGGATAGAAAATAGAAAACAAGAGCAGCAGAATAAGCATCTTAAAAAAAGCTCTACAGATGCTAGGATAAGCCACATGCCTAGGAAACAAATGCCTAGTGATACTGAAAGTGATGATGACAATTCTGACGTAGATGCTGCCCCAGATTCAGCCATTAATATTGGTAGTGATACAAGGGTCGGATGAAAACAAAAGCTTGAGACCCCTGTGTTTGATCCCAAGGATGAAATAACCCTAAAATTAAACTTAGACAAATATTTTCTTCCTTCAAAGAGATGAAAGAAGCAATTAGAACCTGGAACATCAGGAGAGGGGAGATCATTTAAATTTGTCAAGAGTGATAGCATAAGAGTTAGAGCAATATGTCCTAAAGATGGATGTGATTGGTGCATATATGCTAGGAGGATGAAAGGGGATGGCAGATTGGAGGTTAGAACATTTCAAAAGAAGCACAAATGTGGATTTTCATACCACAACAAGAGTGTGAAGTTTGGGTGGGTAAGAAGAAGATATGTTGGCATATTTAGGGAGAACCCAAGGCTAGACTATGTTAGTTTCAAAAATCTGGTAATGAAGGAGCACAAATGTCATCTTAGTAGACATCAAGGCTATAGAGCTATGAAAATTGCAGAGAATTTGGCCAAAGATAGTGAGATGGATCAATATAATAAATTGACTCAATATATCAATGAAATTGAGAGAAGTAATCCAGGTAGCACAGTAATTATGAAGCTGGTAGATGACTATTGTGATGCAGTAACTGGACAGGGCAAATTTCAGAGATTATACATGTGCTTTGTTGGGGTAAAACAGGGGTTCTTAGCAGCTTGTAGGCCTGTGTTTGGATTGGATGGAACGTTTCTCAAAGGTTCAGCAGGGGGTGTACTATTGACAACAGTTGGAGTTGATGCTAAATAATGGAATGTATCCTATAGCTTATGCAGCAACTGAGGGAGAAACCAAAGATTCTTGGATTTAGTTTCTAACATTACTCAAGGAAGATTTGAAAATTGAAAGGGACCATGAATGGACAATAATGAGTGATAAGCAAAAGGGAATAATCCAAGCATGTGAAACAGTTTTTTGAATGCAACCCACAATTTCTGTGTTAAACATATGCATAGTAACATATCATTTGCTGGGTTCAAAGGGGCGGCAATGAGGAAAGCTCTGTGGAAAGCAGCTAAGGCAACTACTCCAATTCAATTCAGAAGAAGAATGGAGGCAATTGCTGAACTTGATGCTAAAGCAGCTAAGTGGTTGGATGACAAGGATCTAGTAGAGTGGAATAGATCGCACTTCAGCACTTACCTAAAGTGTGATATGTTGCTGAATAACATATGTGAATCTTTCAACAGCAAGATCTTAAATGCTAGAGAGGAGTCAATTATTGCAATGATGGAGTCATTGAGATATTTTATGATGTCAAGAATGCAGGAAAATAGAGACAGAGCCAGAGAAAAATGGAGCAAATTTGTAGTCTGCCCAAAAATCAGGAAAAGAATGATGGAGAACATAGATAAGGCAACTTACTGTGTGCCTTACAAATGCAATGAAGTTAATTATGAAGTTGCTGATCCCTATGGTGAAAAGTATGCAGTTAACATTGAAAAGAAGACATACTCTTGTAGGAAATGGGACTTGACAGGGATACCTTGCTATCATGCAATTTCAGCACTATGGATTGTAATGAAGGATCCAATGGAGTATGTTGATGACTGCTACAAAGTGCACACTTATCTCAAGTGTTATGAGCCCTGCATACTACCTCTTCATGGAGAGCAAGATTGGGTTGATGTGAATGTCCAGTCCCCACTCCCACCAACATATGGAAGAGCACCAGGAAGACCCAAGAAACAAAGGAGAAAATCTACTGATGAGGTGCAGGAAATGAAAGCTAAAAGAGTTAAAGTAAGACGAGTTGGACAAATCTATAAATGTACTTACTGTGGGGAAAATGGTCATAACACAAGGACATGCAAGCTTAGGCAACAAAAATGTGGTGAAGATGTAAGTCTATCACAGATGTCATCTACTGGATTGCATGAAGCACAATGTAAAAGAAACTTGTCACAAATGGATACAAACCATAGCATATCTGTGAGTGATAAGATATGATATATTTTAATTCAAGTCCTGTGATTTTCTATTTGCTTAATGATAATGGTTTTAATCTCATGTTCTAGGTTGAAGGTATTGGCTCCACTGCTAAGAAGACAACCAGAAGAGCAGTGAAAAAAGCTGTACAGTTTTCTTATTTCTAAAATTTGATTTTATATTCTTACCAACATAACTATTGCACATACTCATTACTCATACTACTGTTGTGCAGGGCAAAGGCACTAGACGTGTAGCAAAGAAAGTAATTTCATCACAAAATAGCCAACAAGCTACTGACAACATCAATACTACCTCTTCTGCCCTTGTTGCTGAGCCTAACTTGTATGAGGTTTTTTGGAATTTCAGATCCACATGTGGCACATATCAGCCAACCAGTTGCTCCCATTGCTTCTGCACCATTTAGAATTAAGGATGTTCAAATTCATCTCAGACTCCCCAGGACCAGTGAATGTGGTGACAAGTCTGATGTTAAAGGAAAAACAAGTGAACTAATTATGTATTTCATTTGTTGCTAGGTAGACTTGGTACTTCTTTTGTTATGTTGGAAGTAATGCAGATGTTGTAATGCAGCTTATTTTGTACTTCTTTTGTCATCTTGTTTGATGAAGTCTATGTATATTTTGTAAGGGAAAAAATGGAGGTTCCTTTTTCATGGTTGTAAGAAGTGAATTGCAATATTTATTATGTAAAGATTGCTGGTTTTATGGCAGAATTGTTGCAGTTGAGGTTTTATGATTTTTATGGTTTTATGGCAGAAATGGAGGTTTTGGTTTTATGGTTTTATGGTTTTTATGGCAAAAATGGAGGTTTTATGGTTTTATTTATTTAAAGATTGCTGGTTTTATTGCAGTTTGAATTGAGCAAAGAAAGTGATAAGATGATGTTTAGGTGTAGGTTGAGGTTTCATTTTTGTCCTGCAAGTCAAAATGTGACTATTTGGCTGGCGAGTACTAGAGTTGAAGGAACAGGGAGTTAGTGAAGAAGAAGCAAAGACATGGCTGATGTTTGTTTTTGTTTCTTTCTCCATTTTTTGGGTGAATTTCGTTGGTCCTGTGACGGGTGTTTACTACAAGTGCAAGTTAAATCCGAATTTATACCCGTTTTACTGCAAGTATACAGGCCAAAATCGTAATGTAGGGTATGTATCGGATCGATCCCACGAAGAGCAAGTTAAACAATTACTAGATCCTAATTTACTCTATTATTTAGACTCACAATATAATTGAGCCAGAAAATCCAGGATTAAATCCAACTACAAATCTGGTTTACTTCTACAACTTCTTAACTAGACAATTGCAATATCACAAATAGAGAAAAATTCACCAAATACCTTGAATTTAGGGATGTAGATTCCACTTATGACACCAATGATCCGAATGAATGAGTTTTACACTTGTTAATTCTCTCATTTAACCAGGGATTTATTTCTAAAATTGCCAAGTCTTCATTCTCATGATAACATTGGTCTTAAACAGTTTAGTTTTTTCCTAATCTCTTGGTAATTACTAAATCTGAGTTTTTTTCATGCATAAAATACAAATTTTCCATCCACTTGAATGTATTTCTATTCTCATGATATAACTGCTCAAGCTCTACTTATGTTGTTCCATTGCTTTTACTATTTTTCAATGAGTAAAAACAACTACAAACCTGCTGTTGGTGATCAAATAACAACAAGTATTTCAAGTATACATAAATGACAAGTTAATACAAGATACAACAAGTATAAATTACATTCAATTCATATCACTTGGCCATAAGTTTCATCTACTCCCTAGATTAAGGAAATTAGCTACTCATGGATGATAAAACACTAACTACTTTATTTATGTAAAACATCATAAATTACAAGTACAATAAGGATAGAGAAAAAACTTAGCCAAATAATGGTGAAACCTTCCAAAAATCTGCTATGCCTTGCACTTAGATGATTACAAGATGAACTTCCAAGTGTTCCTTGCAATTTACTAGCTAAGGAGAGTTTTTGCTATCAGAAAGTCCTGGCTACGTCATCCCCCTGAATCTCTCCAATGTATCTCTATAAATGCTGGTTCAAAACTCCTTTTCTTGGTCAAATTTTCCATCCTTTTGATTCGCCAAATCTGAAATTTGTTAGGATAGTCAATAACTAATATTTTTGAACTTGAAAATAAGCCACCTTTCTTGCCCTTTTGTCTTCTGAAGCATGTGCACCGAATTCCCTTGCAACTTATGGGTGGAAAGTAGTCTGAACACAAGAGAAATAGCTGAGCAAATTGGCAGCTTTTCGGCTACAAAACGCGCCTACACAAAACGCGGCTTCAACTCGCGTTTTGTCTTCTCGCGTTTTCAACTTGTCCTCACTTCAATTGCGATTTTCTCTGTGATGAAGGCCGACTAGCTTTTGTGCAAACACAAAAGTTGTAACCCTTTGAGTTAGCTTTCCAATGCTTCAAGAATCATCCCAAATCGGAGTTTCGTAGCCTGAGATATGGTCAAGATACTGAAGAGTGCCAAAACTGTTTGAACTGCATTTTTCACTTAAACGTTTTTTTTAACTTCATTTCTTTTCTAACCACTTAAATTCATCACCAATCATCTAATTTCACCTTATTTGACATCTTTTGGTGATTGAATCATTAATCCTGCATGAAAATGAAGTTTTACCATGAAAATCAATAGAAATGCAATTCTAGCCACTTTTACATAAAATATAGATTTTTACCAAAACCTTAGTTATTTGAGTTTATAAAAGTAAATAATCAAACCAAAAT
This sequence comes from Coffea humblotiana, assembly GCA_023065735.1. Classification (NCBI taxonomy): domain Eukaryota; kingdom Viridiplantae; phylum Streptophyta; class Magnoliopsida; order Gentianales; family Rubiaceae; genus Coffea; species Coffea humblotiana. The sequence goes on from JACYVW010000112.1 coordinate 76,925, forward strand.
TAACTAATAAATGTACTTAAAAATATGTAAAATAAACCCTTGTCAAATAACCCCACACTTGAACCATTGCTTGTCCTCAAGCAATAAAAAATTCCAACCAACAATGGATCCAAAGATTGAAAATAACATATGTAGCATTTCAACTTCATTCCCTTGAATCAAGGTAAATAACCCTTATGTGATCTTTCAATTAACTTCAAGTACTCATAATATCAAACAAAGAAGAGCCAAGTATACCATAATTTTACTAATTCAACTCAATTTCTCATTTTTACCCAATTTCACAAGCAAGCACTCATATAGTCAATAAAGATGCTAACATAATCTCATGATCACTCCTTATTTTTCTAAAAGAGGGATTATTATTATTATTATTATTATTATTATTTTTTTTTATACATTATAAGAGTTAATTATTACTTAAGTTGTAAAAAATGTCTTTTGACGCGAAGATCGACATTTTTAGATGAAATCCCCGGTTACTCAACACTTTACATACTCAAGTTGTTTTTTATACTCTTAATTCAAGTACCGTTTTACGCGAAAATCGACATTTGTAGATGAAGACTTCCGGTTACTAAGTACAAGAACCATTGGAGTAGAATAACTTTTTTTTTTATATGAGTATATATAGAAATAATAAAATTCCCTCTAGAGAATAATCATGAGACAAGTATGACACTTATTGACCATATTAATGACTTAACTTAGAAAATCATATAAAAAAGAAAAATTTTCATCGAATATGCAAAATGTAGGCATAATTTTCTCCACTTTATTAGATATACTTTCCTATAGGTGTAAAATTATAATCACATAATAGTTATTTCCAAATTAAAAGAGAAAAGAAGTTTCAACACACATATATTTATTTCAAAGGATAAGTGACGAAAATTTATTTATTTATTATTTTTATATATATATATATATGGGTTTTGGAAAAATTTTGACAGAGTCTCCCTTAAAAGTGGACTAAACTCCCTGCCAGCAACTCATAAGAAACAAAATTTAAGCACAAGAAATATCAAATAACATAACCACCCTTAAACACAACAAAACACACAAGTACCACACATATTCTCCCCCACACTTAAAATACACATTGTCCTCAATGTGTAGGGAAGAAAAGAAACAAAAGAAAAGCAAAGAAAGAAAGTACTTCCCAAGGCAATGGCTGAGATCCTTATCAGCCATTAATCACGAACCACTGCCAAAATATAAGTACCTACCACATAGAAAACACACAAAATAAAATGAAGTTAAACAACTGAAGTGCCACAAGTTAAGACAATCAAGAAAGCAATTCCAGCAACAAAAGTAGCATGGCAGTGCGCCAAGTCAGTCATCCCTCGGCATCATCATCATCTCGCATCACGATTTGGCGGTGGATGAATGCCCAAATGATCTTCAATTCGGCTTAGGCGATTCCTAAGTCAGCAAACTGGTATGCAAAGTCATCCATATGGCAAAAAGTCGCTGCCAATTAGTCTGCGGAGGAGGAGGTGGAGCTGCAGTGGAAGGTCCAGCTTCATCGCGACCATGTCTAGCCTTCTGTCTCCCTCTTGAACAGGTCGAGGATATCTCCTGTGCCAATACCAGCCGACGAAGAGTAGTGATAGTCATTTCAGCTCTTGGGGAACCTGCTCCCGCCTCATGCCTTCCAACCGAACCTCAAAACGTGAAAATCAAAGTCAGTAGGCGAGGAAAGGATAATTTGAAAGAAGTTGTCTTACGCCTCGCCGTAGACCGAATGTGGCTAATAATGATATTAGGCAGTGAAATCGCGCATACGGAGAAGTCCGGTTGTGGAACATGTAATCCAAGAAGTAGATATCACTCTTGCGAACCTCCGTGTGCCCGTCTTCTTAGGAATGACATTGTGAGCCATCATGTAAATGAGGAGACGATGGCGGGGTTCGAAAACATTGGCCAATATAGTCTCCTTCCTTGTAGAACGAAATGGTCGGTACTCAAGACCAAAGCGTGCCATGGCATGGCCAATGATGGATCCCACCTCCTATTTGGGGGAACAAACTCTTCTTCAAGTCGACTGGACGTCCATCATCCATACACCCCAAAATAGCAGCCAAGTCTTGACGTGACAAGGTGATGCGCCCACGCACCCAAGACTCAACAATTTCACCACTGTGGCGCGCCTTACTCTCAATATTGGCATAAAACTCGCGCACCAAATCGGGTAGTAATAATCTGGTAGGGTAGAATCGGAGCCCATCCAAGCTGAGCAAAAGCCTCCGAAATGTTATACATCATCTCAACTGTGGATCACGTGCATTTCAAAAAAACTCCAAATTAGCACGCTCATGCCATCTTGATTCTTACGAGTACTAAATCTAGCACTGTCATATATCGACTCCCGCTCCACGAGAGCTACCCTCACCAGGCTGTCGGCTAACTGGTGGAGGAGAAGGTGACATTTCCTCCTCAGAGACTTCCATCTCTCATTAGCCTCCCCTTCATCACTACTAGAGAGGAATGTATAACTCTTCTTCCCCTTGGCATAGTACCTAAAAAATTTTGCAATTATGACCATGTACTAAAACAAATTCATAAATTGGCAATAAATACTTGAAAGAGATCCAAATAATTAAAAATCATCCAAGAATTTGCTTATAGGACCATACAAAAAAGATATATTTATTGCCAAAAATTTACCAAAATCACCAATTTAAGCAAGATATGTAACAAGTAAACTAATCAGTGAAATTAGCATCAATCATGATTATATAATGTTAATAAAACAATAATGTGCAATTAACTATAATCATGGTTAAGCAAAAATTCAACTAATTAACTCACAAAATTATCCAAATTACTCACTATATACAATGCACATGCTAAAACATCATCAACTAGCCATTATTAACCATAATCATTCATTACCATGGCTAAAAAACCTTAATCCAACTTTCTAATTTTAGCCCAAATATAGTAATTAAAAAAATAAAAAATTTTATCAAATTGCTATATTTGAACATGTAATCATGCATAAAAACCTTAATAAGCATCAATAAGGTCAAAAAATCATTATTCTCCATCAAAAATTCGAAATTAAAAGATGTCAGAAAGCTCAGGAAATTGAAAAATTGAACTTTTAAAATACAAAGATTTGATGAAGAAACTTACCTTAATCAAGTAGAAGGATGATTGGTGATGCTTAAAATGTGAAAACCCTATGAAACAACCTTCAATTGACCTCCAATTGAAGAAATTAGAGTTTAAGAACCCTAACCTTCAATCCTTCAAAAACCTGATTTTAGGTGTTTTTCTTGGATTTTAATTGGTTAAAAAGGTTATATGATGCTCAAAAGGTGTTGGGTTGATGATTTCTAGCAAGATTATGGAGTAAAAGTGAAGATTTGAGAGTTGGGCAGCAAATGGAAGAAGAAACGCGCTGGTTTTGTGCAGGAAGAAGAAAAATGCAGCAGAAATCGCGTTTCTGATGCTTATATCTGCAGGCTGAAAACGCGACTGAAAAACTTCGCGTTTTCAGAAGGCGCGTTTCTTCAGAAAACTTGCAGATGAAAACGCGATTATGAGGAAAACGCGACTTGAAGTCGCGTTTTATACTCGCGTTTTTTGTTGATCCAGGCTTGAAAACGCGACTTCAAGTCGCGTTTTTTAAGGCGCGTTTTGTGTTCTGTGGGCGCAGAATTGAAAACGCGTTTTGAAAACGCGATTAAAGGCGCGTTTTCATTCTAGGCGTGTTTTCTTCTGCAATTTTTGTGCAGAAACGAACTTTTGAAAATTACAGAAGATACCCCAATAACTCAAAATGCATCAAAAGTCATTTGTTTGTCAAATTTTTCAATGTGCACACATGTAAAACATTAAAAACATGCATTTTACCCCTTTTAACGGATCAAATCCACCTTTAACGCAAATCAAGGGTATGACTTGCTTGATCAAAGTTCGCCTTTTTCACCTCAAATGGTCATTTTTGCTTCCCTTTGCCAACCCTATGACACAAAAAACAAAAAGTTAACTTAAACACTTAATTAAAACACAAAATCACACCAAATTAATACATATAACATAAACATTGGGTTGCCTCCCAATTAGCGCTTTTGTTTATAGTCGTTGGCTCGACTCAAAAAGTTGAATCATTTTAGAACATTAGGGAGCGATTTTCTCCCCACGGGTCGAAACTCCCGAACCAATCCACCATGTGGTGAGCCGTGTATTGATCTCCATAGTCCAATTTCCTCAAATGCCAAGGAGGAGTATTAGACTTGTCATATAAAGGCTCGACTTCACCTTGGAGTGGAATTTGCTTGTCTTTTTCAAGTTGGCTCAACTTTTCTCCATTTTCTTCATAGAATGGCGAATTTATTAAACCAACTTCCATCCTTATCTTCTCCTCCCTTGCTCCTACACCATGAAAATTAGTACCAAGGACATTTATAAATTTAACTTCTTCGCTCCTTTCTTGGTTAACCTTTTCATCACATGGCATATTAGAAACAAGAGCAGTAGACTCTATACTCCCTTCTTTATTATCCAAATTGAATTCCAATTCCTCACCATTAACCCGTAATATAAGCTTACCTTTTTCCACATCAATTATAGTTCGTGCGGTGGCTAAAAACGGTCGTCCTAGAATAATTGGCATTCTCACATCTTCCTCAATATCTAAGACAACAAAATCCACAGGTATTATAGATTGTCTTACCTTTATGAGCACATTTTCCAAAATACCATTGGATGTGTGATTGACCGATCCGCCAATTGCAATGTGATATTGGTAGCTTTTAACTCTTGAAGTCCCAACCTCCGGGCAACCGATAGTGGCAAGAGTGACACACTTGCACCTAAATCACATAAAGCATTAGAAAAATGCAATTGACCAATTGTGCAAGGAATAGAAAAGCTTCCCGGATCTTTCAATTTAGGAGGGAGTTTGTTTTTAATCAATGCACTACACTCTTCCGTTAATGCTATCATCTCACTATCTACAATTTTCCTCTTCCTTGACATAATGTCTTTCAAGAAACGTGCATAAGAGGGAATCTGTGTTATAGCATCAATGAAAGGAATGTTAATGTGCAATTGTTTAAACATTTTGAGAAACTTTTCAAACTCCCGATCCTGTCCATCTTTCTTCAACCTGTGAGGGAAAGAAATTACATTAGAAGTTAACTGAGAATTTAATTTGGGAGGAAATGCATCAATATCAATGACAACATGATCATTTCGGCTTTCTTTCTCCCCTTCGATTGATTGCTCCTTGTCTTTTTCACCACCTGAATTTCCAAAATTAGGTCCCTCAATCGTTTTACCGCTTCTAAGAGTGATTGCATTGACATACTCTCTCGGATTCATTTCAGTTTTACTCGGCAATTCACCAGGGTTTCTGTTGTTGATCGTATTGGCAATTTGACCAACTTGAACTTCCAAGTTTCTGTACATCCCAACCAATTGGTCCAATCGCCCTCAACTTGCTCGAATCTATCCGAAGTCACCTTAGCAAGTTTTTCCACTGCAATCTCCCAACCAGATTTAGTTTCAGCTTGTGGTTGCCTTGGTTGAAATCCCGGTGGATTGGTTGGTCTCGGTTGATTGCCTTGCTCTTTCCATCCAAAATTTGGATGATTTCTCCATCCCGGATTATACGTGTTTGAGTAGGGATTATTCTGAACATTACGATTGTAATTGTTGACAAATTGTACCTGTTCAGAATCAACACACTCATTAGCATCATGTTCACCTCCACATATAGAACAACAAGCTACATGTGCATTAGATGAACTTGGACCAACTCCACCTTGTCTACTTAATATCTTCATCACATTATTCATTTGAGCACTTAGCATATTAAGAGTGTCCATTTCCATCATACCTGCATGACGCCTTGTATTACCTCTCTCATTTGCCCATTGGTAGTTATTTGCGGCCATTTCTTCTATCAAATTATGAGCTTCTTGGGGTGATTTTCCCATTAAAGCTCCACCTGCAGCTGCATCAATCATAGTTTTAGTGGAGAAAGATAAGCCATTATAGAAGGTTTGTATGATTAGCCAATCGGGTAATCCATGATGTGGACATCTCCGAAGCAAATCTCTAAACCTTTCCCATGCTTCATATAATGATTCACTTTCTAATTGACTAAAACTAGTAATATCCATTCTTAATTTAGCAGTTTTACCCGGTGAAAATATTTGTTAAGAAATGCTCTTGACAAATCATCCCAAGTGGAAAAAGTATTAGGTGCATGAGAGTGCAACCAGATTTTTGCTTTATCTCTTAAAGAAAATGGGAACAATCTCAACCTTATAGCATCATCGCTAACTCCATTCATCTTAATGGTATCACAAATTTCTAAAAATGTAGCTAAGTGAGAATTTGGATCTTCTACAGCATTACCCTCGAAATTGAGATTGTTGAACCATTTGGATAAGAGATGGTTTAATTTCAAAATTGTTAGCATTTACCGTAGGCCTTGCTATACTTGTTTGAGACCCTTGTGTTCCCGGTAGAGCGAAATCTCTCAGAACTCACCTATTTGCCTCATTTTCGGCCATTTCTTCCTCAAATGGTAGTTCTATTAGGATTTCCTCTATTGGTTGCCAAACCTCTTGTCTTTCTTGCTGTGGTGTATGCCTCCTTTGCCTACGTAATGTCCTCTCAATTTCTGAATCGAAAGGTGTTTACTTTCTCGAGATGTTCGGTGGCATACATTACAAACAAAAATAAGAGAGATTTATTGGAACTTCAATTGTCAAAAACTGATTACAAAGTAAGATTGAATATAGTGAGTTTAACTAAAAAAAAATAGATCTGTCTAAATTAATAAAAGATGATTAGGTTCTAATATTGCCGCTCCCGACAACGGCGCCAAAATTTGACGGGTGTTTTACTACAAGTGCAAGTTAAATCCGAATTTATACCCGTTTTAACTGCAAGTATACGAGCCAAAATCGTAATGTAGGGTATGTATCGGGTCGATCCCACGAGGAGCAAGTTAAACAATTACTAGATCCTAATTTTACTCTATTATTTAGACTCACAATATAATTGAGCAGAAAATCCAGGATTAAATCCAACTACAAATCTGTTTACTTTCTACAACTTCTTAGCTAGACAATTGCAATATCACAAATAGAGAAAAATTCACCAAATACTTGAATTTAGGGATGTAGAATTCCACTTATGACACCAATGATCCGAATGAATGAGTTTTAACACTTGTTAATTCTCTCATTTAACCAGGGATTTATTTCCTAAAAAGTGTTTACTACAAGTGCAAGTTAAATCCGAATTTATACCCGTTTTACTGCAAGTATAACGAGCCAAAATCGTAATGTAGGGTATGTATCGGGTCGATCCCACGAGGAGCAAGTTAAACAATTACTAGATCCTAATTTACTCTATTATTTAGACTCACAATATAATTGAGCAGAAAATCCAGGATTAAATCCAACTACAAAATCTGTTTACTTTCTACAACTTCTTAGCTAGACAATTGCAATATCACAAATAGAGAAAAATTCACCAAATACTTGAATCTAGGGATGTAGATTCCACTTATGACACCAATGATCCGAATGAATGAGTTTTAACACTTGTTAATTCTCTCATTTAACCAGGGATTTATTTCTAAAATTGCCAAGTCTTCATTCTCATGATAACATTGGTCTTAAACAGTTTAGTTTTTCCTAATCTCTTGGTAATTACTAAATCTGAGTTTTTTCATGCATAAAATACAAATTTCATCCACTTGAATGTATTTCTATTCTCATGAATATACTGCTCAAGCTCTACTTATGTTGTTCCATTGCTTTTACTATTTTTCAATGAGTAAAAACAACTACAAACCTGCTGTTGGTGATCAAATAACAACAAGTATTCAAGTATACATAAATAGACAAGTTAATACAAGATACAACAAGTATAAATTACATTCAATTCATATCACTTGGCCATAAGTTTCATCTACTCCCTAGATTAAGAAAATTAGCTACTCATGGATGATAAAACACTAACTACTTTATTATGTAAACCATCATAAATTATAAGTACAATAAGGATAGAGAAAAGTTTAGCCAAATAATGGTGAAACCTTCCAAAAATTTGCTATGCCTTACACTTAGATGATTACAAGATGAACTTCCAAGTGTTCCTGCAATTTACTAGCTAAGGAGAGTTTTTGCTATCAGAAAGTCTGGCTACGTATCCCCCTGACCTCTCCAATGTATCTCTATAAATGCTGGTTCAAAACTCCTTTTTCTTGGTCAAATTTTCCATCCTTTGATTTCTCAAATCTGAAATTTGTTAGGATAGTCAATAACTAATATTTTTGACTTGAAAATAAGCCACCTTTCTTGCCCTTTTGTCTTATGAAGCATGTGCACCGAATTTCCTTGCAACTTATGGGTGGAAAGTAGTCTGAACACAAGAGAAATAGCTGAGCAAATTGCAGCTTTTCGGCTACAAAACGCGCCTACACAAAACGCGGTTTCAACTCGCGTTTTGTCTTCTCGGCGTTTTCAACTTGTCCCTCATTTCAACTGCGATTTTCTCTGTGATGAAGACCGAACTAGCTTTTGTGCAAACATAAAAGTTGTAACCCTTTGAGTTAGCTTTCCAATACTTCAAGAATCATCCAAATCGGAGTTTCGTAGCCTGAGATATGGTCAAGATACTGAAGAGTGCCAAAACTGTTTTGAACTGCATTTTTCACTTAAACGTTTTTTTAACTTCATTTCTTTTCTAACCACTTAAATTCATCACCAATCATCTAATTTTCACCTTATTTGACATCTTTTGGTGATTGAATCATTAATCCTGCATGAAAATGAAGTTTTTACCATGAAAATCAATAGAAATGCAATTCTAGCCACTTTTACATAAAATATAGATTTTTACCAAAATCTTAGTTATTTGAGTTATAAAAGTAAATAATCAAACCAAAATTAACTAATAGATGTACTTAAAAATACGTAAAATAAACCCTTGTCATCCTGCATCATATTAAGCTGCTAGTTATTGGTGAAAAGCTGCAGAACATTAGTTTCCCTTGGGATTACACGGCCATCATATGTTTTTTTAGATTACAAATCTGTTTTGTAATCTAAACTATCTAAATTTTTACAGGGATAATTTGGAAATACTGCCTTCATTTGGCCTCTAAATGCCTTAATAATGCCTTTATTACAGTACAAAATAGCATTAAATACAACATTACTAATATCTTACTAGCAATATAATACATCCCAACCTACAGAATCACCCATTGCTGATTACTAGTAACTTGTCACAATCCGCTAAAACATAGCTATTCCATCCTAATTTGTGGTCTTTTACACCAGCAAAACAAACAACAACAACAACAGTGCCAACAGCACAATTGAAGACACTAATTTTCTTTCCCTTGCTCTTAGTTTTTCAATTGTGGCATCCTTAGCATTCATGCTCCGCAGCAAACCATGTATCAAAGCAGTGGATCTTCGGCACATTATCGGATCATACCACTTGAAATAGTTGCAACCTTTTTCATTTCTTTTGCCTTCCATGGTCAAAAAAATATTGCTTCAGAAAAAACATAAAATTCAGAAACTGAAGCAAGAATTTGAGATAGCCCATACCTTCTTCATGCCGCAGTTGAAATACCTTTTTCCAGGGTTGCTGTGTGTCCAAGAGGTAATTATCATTGCTTGTAACTTACAGTGGCAAAGCTTTTCTGGTATCATGACAACATACAACCAGATAAGAAGACAAGACAAATCTATCAAAATTATGCCATCAGCGTGAAGGATGAGGAAATCCGAAGCACAAAATTCCAATCTGTACAAGTCTTTGTCACATGCCGGTAATTGAATTTGGCTACAAGGGTTTTTTCTACAGTTGGGGAAGAATAGAGAGAACGACAGAAAGAAAGAAAGGGATAGATTGGGTTTTGCTTTTGTTAAACAAAAATTTTACCCCCTGCTCAATTATATAGTAGACTAATACTAATTAATATGATTAACTCCATTTGCTAATTGTGTTTTGTGTTTGCTAATTACAAAGTGGGGGCACCAGAAGGCTGGAAATAATTTTTTATGGGCTTTCACGCATAAAAAATTGAGAAAAGGATTTAACTGCTGGCACGTGCTCTCACGTGACTTGTTTCCGACAAAAAATGAAGAAAACCAGTCAATTATCCACTTTCGAGCAAAATTGGATCGATTGGGGACCGCATTTGTTCTTCCCAATAGATTGGGGACTAGTTTCGCGCGTTTGTAATACATTTGGAACCAAAACTCCAATTCTCTCTAAAAAAAAATCTGACAACAAATTCAAAAAGTGAGGGGAAGCCCCGGTAGCATTTACTAACTAAAATTAAAACTAAGGTGCTGCCTTTTGCTTTGGCATCAATCATGTGTAGAGAAGGTGATAAACTTTGAATTATTGTGACAAAAAAAATACTCAGCTCTCCCCTTCTACTTCTAGTTGATGAATTAAAGAAAGAACCAGAATCATTAATGTTTGATTCGCTCACACAAACTGGTTTAGTTAGTAAGGACGAGTCATTTCCTTACGCAAAAGGTCCTACGTTTGAATTCTATTGTCGATGTGAGAACTGTGCTAGTGAAATAACCTATAGTTTATAGTCTCGAAAACATGTCCTGACTCATAGTAGTGATTGGAACCGAATTCTTCAAGGAGCTTATACCCAAAGAGAGAGAGAGAGAGAGAAATGGGTAACATGTACTGTTGCGTAAAGCGTGAAAAATAATTCTCAACCTCCAAATATTTCTTATTATCAATATAATGTTTTAAAAGGTTAATTACAACAATCATCCTTATAAACTTCTGATCTATACCACTTTGATAAAATGCTCCTAATTGCACCCAAATCAGTAGCTGTAAAAGAAGTCTGGCAAAGATTCCTATGCCATTCAAATTTTTCGGGTAGCATTCATCAAATCTCATATTCCTTTTAAGAAATATTTTCACTGCATAACTCACCTTATTGAACAGGTAAAGATTTCTTGTGCAACATGTACTTGGAAATCTCAACACCATGACATAATATTATGCTTTCTGCCGATCTTATTCATGAGAAAAAATAATGAAGATAATCGAATGCAACAGTTATTGAAGCGACTTCTTAGAATTTCTAAATTATGTTTCTAAGCAACCAATAACTATAGATAACTACCAAAAATTCACCCATCTATACATTTTTATTTTCATAAACTTCGTTAACAAATTGAGTCTTAAAGTTTAATATCAAATTTTATAAATTGTACGTACATAAGATAGTACTTTGATCACTTGTCTTGGGAATGGACAAGTACAGTTGGTCTTAAGTGCAATTGATACAATTATTGTGCTCTTTTTATGATTTGGTATATATTTACATAATTTTGTTTTATTTTATAATCTGGTGTGCACTCACATAATTTTATTATATTTTATGATTTGATGTATATTCACATAACTTTTATTGTATTTCATAAAATATAAGAAAATTAGGTAAATATATACCAAATTATGAAAAAATACGACAACCGTTTCAACCGCACTTAAGGCCAACCCTACCTGTCCCGAATCCTTTTGTTTCTAGTCAATGGCGAATAAATGGATATTATTGCAAGCCAAGGTCGAGGAAAAATTCGTGCTCGTGTCAACGCTTGCTCTATCCAGGCTTCATATATGATGGCCCAAGCTTGACCTTTAAGTTCATTGGGCACTTGGCTTAATACGAGTTAACTAGAATTCAAATGTGTCACAAATTTTTAGTATTTAAAATATAATGCTTTACTCCTTCACAAAAAAAAATTTTACTATAATTTTAAGATTTTAGTTAAAGAATCAAAATCTTATATAATCAATATAAGATTATTTTAGTTAGTATCACAAAATAATAAGTAAAACATCTTTGTTACTTTGTATAACAAGAAAGGCCCCTGGATACAATAATCAAAACATATGCATAAAATATCTTTGTTACTTTGTATTGTCACGTTTGGTGCAAAAAAACCATATTTGATCCTTTTAATAGACCCAAAGATTTGGTGCATTTTTGTATCTCTAATGCTGCTGATTTTACTTTCTTGGATCGATCAATAAAGGTCCTAATCCTAAAGTTGAGAAGCTTGTTGCTTGGGAATGTCCTTTTCCCAATGTGATTGCTTTGCAATAGAAATATTGGCTATGCTACTAATGCAGCAGCTGAAGCAGGGGCGTTTGATAGTGAGATAATTGTGCGCTTTATTCATTGATGTTTGGTCTTGATTTTGCCCAATTATTGTGCAGAGTAATGGGTTTCTGCTCATATTTGGTATTGGAGTTATTTTCAGGCAATGGGTGTTAAAAATGACAAAAAGAGGCAAATACCAGAAGACTAATCATTCCAGAGCGTGCCCACGTCAGAAACCGCAGAATTGCGTTAAAAAGCCGGATCGCAGACCCTATCCCTGGAGCTATCATTATTATTAGGAGACATATTTGGAACCTGCATGGGATTAGAAAACGGATTCAAAGGAGACCTTTTGGCAACAACTCAAGAAGGAAAAAAATAAGGAAGCTACATATGGAAAACAAACTCTTGTTTTTGGAGAAAGAGAGGCGGCAGCGAGAAGCTTAAATAGAAGACAGCAATAGACTAGAAGGGATCTTTTTGACCTTTTATCTAGTTTACTTTTACCTTAGTTTTCTTCTTCGGAAACGAGAGTTCTAGACGAGGAGTCGTGCCATCGACTAAAGTCCATTCAAAATTTGCAATTGCTTCATCGTTATGCCGGCAATGGCTAAACGCCTTTTATCTAGTTGAGAAATAATCAAGACCAGTGCACGAACAATTGTGAGATCATTTTGATTGTTCTAAATTCGACGTTTGTGAATATTTAAGTATTCTTTGCTTGAATAGCCTATTATTGTTTGAATCTATTGGATTAATATGGCCAATTGTTTAATTGTCTAAATAATATATTGCCAATTAGGACAGGGGTGCGTATCACTTGAATGTCTTAAATTAGTGGCAAACGGCACAATTTCATTGCCTCGCAGGCAATCTAATCTGTTCTGTGGGAATAATTAATCTAGTTTAAATGAACCCGCATGTGTGTTTATTAACTAGGATTGGGTCTCTCTAATTTCTAAAACTGTGAATAGATTAAATCTTTCGACCGTCTCTGGGGTTATCTTATTTTACAAGGGGGTAGTTTAAGAGCGTCTTTGGACTACTATATAATTAAGGAGAAATTGGTGGTTTGACGGTTGTTGAATTTTTTTAGACCAATTTATTTGCGAACGGTGTGAATTAATTCAGGTATCTATGATCAGTTGCGTGAACCGGCGCCGGAGATTATTTCCTTGACTAGGTTGTGTTAATTAATTGTTTATTACATTCATTAGCTACTACACTTTTGCGATTTAGAGATTCAATACCCTTGTATCTTTAATTTATTTCTTTTTATTTTCCTTCCAAAAAATCCCAAATCATCTGTATATGATAATCCAGCCGGTTCCCCTGAGGAAGACAACCCTACTCGTTACTATATTCATTCAGTTTTGGGAGTAGGTCCTTATTTATAAAATTTTATTTTTTGGTAGTTTGACAGCCACCAAATTTTGGCGCCGTTATCGGGGAGTTGGTGCTTGAAGTGATTTATCGCACAAGGCTTGTTTAAACCTTTGTTTTTATGTCTCGATCTTCCTGCATAGGAAGACTCGAATTTGATCTCGAGATTGAGAAAACAGCAAAGAGGTTGACGAAGGAGACTAAGTTGCAAAAGCAACAAGCTTCAAGTGGTTCCTACCCCCTGGATTTGAACAAAATTCTGACTTTAAGTGATTCATCAATTGAATTGGAAACAGACTTGACTGGACCCCAACGAAACAATAGCAGTTCAAAAGGACCTTGAGGGAGCTTGCAACCTCGAATGTCAACCAACAGCCTCTGTGCATTACGTATCCTGACAACTGAGGGGATTTGAACTAAAATCTAGTTTAATTAACTTATTAACCCTATTTTTCGTGGTGTTGCAAATGAGGACCCACACCAAGCCTTGAACGGAATTCCATGGTAGTGTGTTCCAAGCCATGAGACCCTCCGGGAGTTACAATCATCTGTGTTAGATAAATCTACCGGGTTTCCCCTGAGGAGACGACCCTACTCGCTTACTGATACTCCATTCAGTTTGGGAATAGGTTTTCATTATAAACTTTTATTTTTTGGTGATTTGGACAGTCACCGACCCAATTTTGGGCGGCCGTTGCGCGGAAGACTGGTGACCATTGAAAGTGATTTATCAGCACAGGCTTGTTTAGCCTTTTGTTTTTATGTCTCGATCTTCCCGCCATAGAAAGACATCGATGTTGATCTCGAGATCTTGGAGAAAACAGCAAGGAGGTTGGACGGAAGGAGACTAGCCTGCAAAAGCGACACGCTTCAGTTGGCTTTGTACGCCCCTGGATTTGAACCAAAATTCTGAGTTAAGTGATTCATCAATTGAATTGGAAACAGAACTTGACTGACAAATGAACAATGGCAGCTCAAAGGACTTTGAGGGAGATTGCAACCCCGAATGTTAACAACGAGTCTCTGTGCATTACGTATCCTGACACTGAGGAGGTTTTTGAACTAAAAATCTGGTTTAATTCACTTATTACTTACTTTTCGTGGTGTTGCAGGTGAGAACCCATAACAAGCACTTGAAGGAATTCCATGTAGTGTGTTTAACCATGAGACTCAGGGAGTTACTGAAGAACAAATCAAATTGCGTGCATTTCTGTTTCCTTAGCGGACAAAGCTAAGGATTGGTTGTTCTACTTGTCATCGGGGTCCATCACTACGTGGGAAGGATTAAAATGGCAATTCGTTGCGAAGTTCTTCCAGCCTCCAGGGCCGCCAACATTAGGAAGAAAATATGGCGGGGTTAGACAGGCAAATGGAGAGACTTCTCTACGAATACTGGGGGAGCGGGTTCAAATACTGTGTGCCATTGTCCACATCATCAAATTTCTGACCAACTGCTAATCCAGTATTTCTATGAGGGACTCCTACCCATGGATAGGAGTATGGTCGATGCAGTTAGTGGAGGAACTTTAGTTAATAAGACAACAGATGAAGCCAACCTACTGATCTCGAACATGGTTGAGAATTCTCAACAGTTTAGAGTCAGATGTGAGGGCATGACTAGAAGGGTCAATGAGGTGAATCATTCTGTCTTGGCAAATAAATTAACTGAATTAACAGCTCTGGTTCGTCAGATAGCAATAGGGCAAGTACAGGCAGTTAAAGCATGTGGGATATGTGCTGCTCCCGAACATGTGATCGACATATGCCCAACCCTTCAAGAAGACCCATACGAGCAAACCAGCGCCATGAGAGGTGTGTCTAGACCTCTCCAAAGGAGAAATGATCCCTATACGCCCACATATAATTTAGGGTGGCGGAACCACCCCAACTTCAGTTATACTAAAAAACCTTTGGAATTCCAACAAAATTCCAACAAAGACAACCAGTACAGCAATCATCCACATCTGATTCAGGTATGTCCCTGGAAGACTTGGTTAAATCACTAGTTAACAGCACTTGTCAAATCTGGCAGGACCAAGAGAGATTTCAATAGGACTCGCAGAGATTTCAATAGGACAACAGAGATTTCAATAAGAGACACAAGCTAGTATTAGGACCCTGGAGGCGCAAATGTCACAACTGGAGTTTTCATTGAGCAATTTTGAGAATGGTAAAGGGAAGCTAATATCTCAAGTAATTCCCAATTCAAAGGAGAATGCAAGTGCAATACTTCTACGAAATGGAGAGGAGGTGCAATCCTCAAAATCGGAAGCAATTAGAGATAGAGATGAACAAGTGGCCGAGGAGCTTGAGAAAGAAAAGGTAAGCATCCTGCCACCCGTTCCTAAGACCTTTGACATTGATCCTCCTTTTCCTGGCAAGTTTACTAAAGCAAAGAAAGAGGGGTCGGAGAAAGAGATTTTAGACACCTTCAGGAAAGTGAAAATCAACATCCGCATTACTTGAAACGATTAGGCAGTTGCCAAAATACGCAAAGTTCCTGAAGGGGTAGTGCACAAACCGGAACAAGTTGAATCTCCCAAAATAAAGTGAAGGTAGGTGAGAATGTGTCAACAGTCCTTCAAAGGAAGTTGCCACAAAAAATGCAAAGATTCAGGTATGTTCACGATACCTCTGTATTATAGGTCAGAAAATGGATAGAAAGAGGTATGCTTGATCTAGGAGTATCTATTAACGTTATGCCTCTATCAATGTTAAAGACCTTGAACTTAGGACCTCTAAAAGAGACAAGAGTGGTAATTCAACTAGCTGATAGGTCCAATGTTTACCCTGAGGGTGTGGTTGGAAGACGTCTTAGTGAAAGTTAATGAGTTTATTTTTCCTGCGGATTTCTATATTGTTGACATGAATGATGATAACTCTACTAATTTCAGATGTACTTCTTCTGAGTAGACCGTTCATGAGTATGGCCAGGACAAAAATAGGATGTGCATGAAAGGACCCTTTCTGTAGAATTTGGCCGGGAGACAATCATTTTTAACATTTTTGATGCAATGAAATACCCTGACGATAATGAGTCTGTTAATTGTATTTCTCTCACCAATTCAATTGTGCAAGATGACTTTGAGCAGAATTTTATGAAAAGACAAGCTGGAATTCGTGTTGCAACAAAGTAAGACGAATGAGGAGGTGGAAAGTGTGAATGATGAGGATATTACAGAAACAATTATGTCGCTACATTCACTTCCTGCATTTTTCGACAGGGCAGTAGACTCATTTTACCCATTGCCCACTTCTAATGAGAGAATTTTACCTTCTGTTTGAGCAGGACACCCGAGTTGGAATTGAAGAAATTGCCAAGGCACTTGAAGTATGCTTACCTGGGAGATCATAACACCCTCCCGGTCATCATTGCAAAATGATCTGACCGCAGTACAGGAAGAAAAACTCCTACGAGTTTTGCGGGAGTATAAACTGGCAATCGGATAGACGTTGGCAGATATCAAAGGTATCAATCCATCCGTTTGCATGCACTATATTCTACTTGAACCAGAAGTGAAACCGGTACGGGAACGTCAGATGAAGCTCAATCTCACCATGAAAGAGGTGGTAATGAAGGAGATTCTCAAACTATTGGAGTTAGAAATAATTTTTCCTTAATCTCCGATAGTGAGTGAGTAAATCCAGTGCCATGTCGTCCCTAAAAAAGACCGGCATTACCCTTGTGCGGAATGTGAAGAATGAGTTGGTGCCAATGAGACTCCAAAATGGATGGAGAATGTGCATAGACTTCAGGAAATTGAATGCGGGCCACAAGGAAAGATCATTTCCTATTACCATTCATCGATGAGATGCTCGAGAAATTGACAGGTAAGTGTTTCTTTTACTTTCTTGACGGGTACTCTGGGTATTATCAAATCACTGTTGCCATAATAGAACCAGCACAAAATCACTTTCACTTGCCCGTTTGGCACTTTTGCTTACCCGCCGTATGTTTTTTGGATTGTGTAATGCTCCTGGAACGTTTCAAAAATGCATGATGAGTATTTTTTCTGATATGATTGAAAACTGCATTGAAATATTCATGGATGATTTCACAGTTTATGGTGATTCGTTTGATTAATGCCTGCATCATTTAACAAGAGTTTTACAGAGGTGCATTGACATGAATTTGGTCCTTAACTACGAAAAATGTTATTTTATGGTGAAGGAGGGTATTGTTTTGGGCCATGTTGTTTCATCTAGGGATATCGAAATCGATAAAGCAAAGGTTAATTTGATTACTAACTTGCCTTACCCCACTAATGTCAAGGAGATTCATAGTTTTCTTGGTCATGCAGGCTTCTACAGACGATTCATCAAGAACTTCTTACGAATTGCACAACCATTGTCCCAACTACTTCAAAGGAAGCAACATTTGATTTTGGGGAGACGTGTAAAGTGTCCTTTGATACACTAAAAAGTATGTTGACCACCGCATCGATCATTCAACCTCTAGACTGGAGCTTGCCTTTCGAGCTTATGTGTGATGCCAATCAGTATGCGATGGGGAACATATATTTTGACAGAAAAGTGGAAAGTGTAGCCATGTCATTTACTACGTTCAAAAACGCTGTCGCCAGCTCAATACAACTACATCACCACTGAGAAGGAGATTTTGGCAATTATTTCGCTTTTGAGAAATTCGATCGTATTTATTGGGATCGAAAGTAACAATTTTTTCTGATCATGCAGCCCTGAAATAGTTGCTGGCAAAGAAAGAGTCCAAGCCAAGACTCATTCGTTGATACTCCTGCTGCAAGAGTTTAATTGGAAGATCAAAGATCGAAAAGGGGTAGATAATTTAGTGGCGGACCATTTAAGCGATTGATTCGAAAAGAAGAGGGAGTGTCCATATTTGAGGTATTGCTAGAATGAGCATTTGTTTCAGCTGAGAGGTGAGGAACCCTGGTACTCTGATATTATTAACTTTTTGGTCAGCTCATCAATTTTCAAGTAGTATAAGTAAGAATAAGAGGGATAAAATAATTCAGAACTCTCGATGTTACGTTTGGAATGAGCCCTATTTGTGAAAATTAGGCTCTGACCAGATCATTTGTCGATGTGTTTCAAACGAAGAAATCCCCTCAATACTTACTCATTGTCATAATTATGCCTGTCGTGGTCACTTTGGTCCTAAGAGAACTGTTAGAAAATATTTGATTGTGGCTTTTACTGGCAAACCTTGTTTCGTGATGTTTATTTGTTCTGTAAAAGATGTGACAAATACCAAAAGTTTGGGAGTTTATCTCACTGGGATGAAATGTCTCAGGTTCCTATGCTATTTTGTGAAATCTTTGATGTTTGGGGTATGGATTTCATGGGACCGTTTCCTAGTTCTTTTGGTTGTCTTTATATTCTTTTAGCTGTCGATTATGTGTTGAAATGGGTAGAAGCCAAGACTACCCGAACTAATGATTCACGAGTTGTTGCAGGATTCTTAAGTCCAACATTTTTAGTAGGTTGGGGTGCCAAGAGCAATTATCAATGACCAAAGTACTCATTTCTGTAATCGCACCATTGAAGCACTGATGCGTAAGTATGGAGTTCACCATCGAGCCGGGTACTACTTACCACCTGCAACCAACAGGCAGGCTGAGATCTTTAATCGCGAGATCAAGAGTATTTGGGAGAAAACGGTCAACCCAAATCGCAAGGATTGGAGCACCCGATTGGATGATGCACTATGGGCATACCGCACGGCGTACAAAACACCAATCGAAATGTCTCCGTACAGGTTAGTTTATGGTAAGATGTGTAATTTACCTGTGGCGATTGAGCATCGTGCGTTTTGGGCAATTAAGCAGTGCAACTTGAACGCGGAGAGAGATGGCAAGGAGAGGAAGCTCCAACTTCAGGAGTTAGAAGAAATCCGTTTGGAGGGCTTACGGACAATGCCCAACTTTATAAAGAACGCACAAAGTCTATCCATGATAGACTATTACGCACTAAGCAATTTTCTATAGGGCAAAAGGTACTTTTGTTCAACTCACGGTTGAAATTCATGCCAGGTAAGTTGCGATCCCAATGATTGGACCATACGTTGTTGTCAACATTTTTCCCAATGGTGCAGTTGAAATTCGAAGTTTAGAGACGGACAAAAGTTCTAAGGTTAATGGTTACCGTCTCAAACCGTTTATAAATGTTTCAGATATTGGCACTTGTGGAGAAGGTCTATTTGCTCGACCCGAGTCTCATTAAGTGGTTAATCTCTTCTTCGTCTGACCATAGACGTTAAATAGAGGCGCTGCTTGAAAGACAATCCAAGACTTTCAATTTTGTCATTTTTATGTTTCATTTCATATTTGTGTTCTAAATCGGGTTGTGGGATTCCTATTGACAAACAATCTTTATTGTAAGGCATGGGTGTTTCTGTGTAGTTTTATTTTAGGTTGGGGGCACCAATTCGTGGACAGAAAACTTCACGTTACAACGCGTGCCCGCGTCTTTATTCACCACAAATGGACACTTTCAAAATAGTTGTTGGACAGAGGACTTACACTTCTGAGACGTGCCCATGCTCTACAAGGATGTGCCAGATGAGCAAGTCCAAGAAATTGGGGGTCGCATGACTTTCGGCTCCAAGACGTGTCCACGCCACACAGCAAATCACGCCAGTATTGTTACTACGCGATGGCTAGACGACTTTCCCTTCTAAGACATGCACACGCTTTCCAACCGAAGCACACTTAAAATAGGGCGACCCTACCTACAACTTTACTTTCTTTTCTTTTTCTTTTCTAGTCTTTTCCCTCTTATTCTTCCCTAGTCTTTCCTCTTCCCGTTTGACCTGCCGCGCACCGCGCCGCACTGCACGCCCATAGCCGACCACCGCTCGCGCCGTCTACGCGCCCACGTTGCCACCGCGATCTTTGCCGCCTCCACCGCTGTCCACTATCTCCCTCTCTCTCCCTCGCTCTTGCGCACGATGCTAACGCCACGTCGCTACCCCGATCTTGGTCGCCTCCACTGCTGTCCGTTATCTCGCTCTCTCTCCCTCGCTCTCACGCACGACGCCACCACCGCTGCTGCACACTGAAGCCATCGCCGCCGCTGCACACCGAAGCCATCGCCGCCGCTGCCTCCATTACCTACGACAGCCGTTGACGCTCCTGCTGTAGCCGCGTAGCCACTCACTACCGCCCTCGCGCACGCCGCACGCCACCACCGTACCCACGACACCCGTGGCCGTCCACCGAGTGCTGCCGCCGTTGTCTCATCACCACCGAGCGCGCCGCTGATCTGCGTGACCCACGTAGATTTCCTTCTCTCGCCGTGCGTCTCCACCGCGGTCTCCTCTAGTGTGACAAAATGGTACCTCTATTTACTATATTTTTGCCACTGGTGACTCAGATTTGGAATTTTGTGGCTATATTTGACTCAAAATTGGGCTGGAATATCTATGGATTCTGGTGGGTCTGACATTTGTCACACGTAGCTTAGTGATTTATTAGTTTGTTGGGTTTAGTTGACTGTTAATTCCACTTGTTGGGGTATATTATCTACCATTCTTTACTCTGATTTACCAAAGTGATGCTAGTGGGGCCTCATTGTTTCTGCATCATCACTTGTTTGTTGACTGATCGACTGAGGGTGTTGTTACTTGTGGTCCCCAATCTCTCCATTTGGTGTTTTCTTGTTGGCCTGTCCTTTGAAATTGACATTTTTGCCCCTATATGGCTCCGAAGAAAGCTCCTACGTCTGAGGCATCGGGTTCCAACCCACGTAAGAGGCGGGCCCCGATTCAACTCCCTACTAGGTCCCCGTTTGGGTCTGTCTAGGAGCACTTTGTCTTTTGGGTGTGGGGGGAACCTTTGGAAGACCTCCCCCCTACACAGAAGGAGCGGTTGGGCTCCTTGGTGGTCCGTCCGTTCGCTCCATGCAAATGTTTTCCATCCCCCGACTCTAGATCAGTTGAATATTGCTCAGGAAATGGAGCAATTGTTCTTTGCCATTGGTTGGGAACGATTTCTAGTTATTGACTACCCCGCCTACGAGGAACTCTGCTATGAATTCTACGCTACCTTTGAGTTTAAGAAGTCGGATTCTCTAACTTTAGACTCCCCGGGGTTATCAAATATAGGCTCAGAGGTACCCCGCAAGCACATTCCTTAATGAATTCAACCTAATCCTGGGGTTTGTGGGTAAGAACACCCTCTCTTTTCGATTCTTATATTAACAGTGCTTGCGACTACACTCAACCTTTTGCAAGCAATTATATCGAGATATGGAGAGAGTGGTCAACAGACAAGCAACTCTACGACTCCAGTCAATCTAAGACCTAGTATCTCAAGGATCCGGTGCTGAAAGTCATTCATCGATTTCTGGTCTATAACTTCTTGGGTCGGAAGGATTTCTCCGGTACTCTTGCCAAAGCTGAATTCTATTTCCTCTAGTGCATGTGTAATAAGGTTCAGATCAACTTTGGCTGCTAGGTGGCCTCTCAGTTGCAGTCAGTCCTCAGGCAAGTGCCATAAGCCCTTGATTATGGGCTCTCTGATCACTCATTTAGCCGTCCGCTTGGAAGTGCTCGACCTCGATAAGGGGCATAAGCTCACCTTGGCTCGCGAGCTTGAGCCATTGGACCTGTGCAGCCTCGAGCAGATGGGGGTCATTCGCAAAGTGGGGGATGCTTATCAATTACATCTCCTGGTGAGGGTGTGGCCCCAGCCGCGGGTTCTACTACTGCGCGACATCGGAGGAGGTCAGGCGGTCCTCTTCCTACGCTGCTCCATCTTCCTGGACACCCAGTTCCGTACTCTGCAGGACTCCATTCATGAATTGGGAGGCCGAGTTGAGCGTTTGGATGATTGCCTCGCGGCCCTGCAGGTCTATTCTACCATTCAGACAGACAATCTGGCGGCTTTCTTTGCCCACACTGGCTTCCAGCCTCCTCATCCTCCTCCCCCATAGTGCTATCATGCCTTCGTTGGCCCTCAGGAAAGTTCCTGTTCCTTTCTTTTCCCTTTTGTTTTTTCCTTGATCCATTGAGGACAATGTAGATTTTTGGTGTAGGGGGAGTAGTTCTAGTTCTTTTTGTTGTTAGTTCTTTAGTTCTTTAGTTCTAGTTTAAAAGAAAAAAAACCAAAAAAAAGATGAAAAGTGAAAGCAGAAAATCCAAAAATATGTACCTAATAAATTAGTTTGGCTTCAGTTGAAAATGTCTGGAACTTGATGCTGTGATGATGATTCCAATTACTCTACAAGCATGAGCAGTGTTATTATGTGGTTAAGTGTCTTGTCTTCTTAATAATGAAATTAAATGATGAATTTTGCAAGACTTGGCAATTAATGTCCTGCTGTGAGCTGTCGAGCCAATGAGCATTGTATTGATAACTGCTCAATTTTCTTTCTTTAAGTGATATCACACATGATTTGATTGTTCTAGAACTTACTTTGTTGTGCATGTCAAGATTACATCCCTGAGTTTGATGCATTAAAATGATAAGGGCACTTAGGTTCACCATTTTTAGTTTTCCCCCTAATTGACCATGATTGAGCCTAGACCTTTTCTTTGTTTAAAAACTCATTTTGTCACCCCTAAACCTCTGGTGTTCGACTCTCTTTGTTTCTATCTCATGTCAAAGGAATGCATTGATTTCAGTGCATGATGATTTCGAATTGTGTTGAAAGGAGATGATTGAAGTTAGCAAGTGTGTCTATATTCCGGCTAATTGCTTAGAATATATGTAAAAAAAAAAATATCGCACAAATGTATCTCTGACACACTCTATTCTCATTTTATACCTGCCGTGCTGACTCAGCACGGCAGCAGAATGAATTGTCAGAAACTCTGCAAAAATGCAAGTGGGTAGCGGCCCACAATTTTTTTTTTTTAAAATTAGCTTGTCCCCAGCCGTGCTGACTGGGCACGGCTGTGGACAGGCGGTCAAACAAAAAAAAAAGGGTCAGGGCCTTTGTTAGCCTTTCTTTGGTTCGGAATTTGTATCTTCCGTTCCATGCAATACAAAGTTGATTTTGCAAGTTTCTACTAAAAAATAACTAATGTTTGTTTAAAATGCAATCCAGAAAAATTCAATTTTTTTAGAGTAATTTTTCTACGCTAGTGTTTATTTGGTTTTATCTCTAAATCAGTAAATCATTATTAAATTGTTCTTCTTTTTTCCTTTCTTATATTTTGGGGTATACTTAAACTAACCAATATATTTTTTTTAAAAAAGACTCTCACTTAGAGGCTAGTTTGTTAAAATATACCTGAAAAAAAAAAGATCGACTGTGCACAATTATGATATAATCCCGAGTATAAAACTATATGCTATGGATTAATTTCTTAAAGGAAAATTTATAAAGCATGTTTTAAAAGTTAAATTATTAAAAGTAATATTTTAAAAGTTAAATATCTTACATTAGTATGCATGTAAACCTTTAAAAGGAGATATTAAACCTTGATATTAATGTTCACATTAATATCACAAAAAATCATAATTTTTTTTTTGCAAAAATAATGATTGTAAAATATATTCAATAAAACATGCATACTAATGTAAGATATTTAACTTTTAAAATATTACTTTTTAATAATTTAACTTTAAAACATGCTTTATAAATTTTCCTTTAAGAAATTAATCCATAGCATATAGTTTTATACTCGGGATTATATCATAATTGTGCACAGTCGATCTTTTTTTTTCAGGTATATTTTAACAAACTAGCCTCTAAGTGAGAGTCTTTTTTAAAAAAAAAAATTGGTTAGTTTAAGTATACCCAAAATATAAGAAAGGAAAAAAGAAGAACAATTTAATAATGATTTACTGATTTAGAGGTAAAACCAAATAAACACTAGCATAGAAAAATTGAATTTTTCTGGATTGCATTTTAACAAACATTAGTTATTTTTTAGTGGAAACTTGCAAAATCAACTTTGTATTGCATGTAACTGAAGATACAAATTCCGAACCAAAGAAAAGCTGACAAAGGCCCTGGCCCTTTTTTTTTGGTTTGACCGCCTATCCGCAGTCGTGCCCAGTCAGCACGGCTGGGGACAAGCTAATTTAAAAAAAAAATTTGTGGGCCACTACCCACTGGCATTTTTGCAGACAATTCATTCTGCTGCCGTGCTGACTCAGTACGGCAGGTATAGAATGAGAAATAGAGTGTGTCAGAGATACATTTGCGCGATGTTTTTTTTTTTACGTATATTCTAAGCAATTAGCCCTATATTCCCCTGTGGTTATGCGTATTTGAAAACAAAAAAGAAAAAAAAAGAAAGAAGAGGGAGAGAGAGAAGAAAAGGAGCACACCAAGAAAAAAAGAGAGAAAACAAAGGAAAACGAAAAGAATGAAAAAGGGGGAGTTACGAAGTGCTATTGTCAAAATATGCTATGTTGAGATAATTGGCAGAAACCCTTGGTTGTGCATGCACTTGCTACTTTTGGGAGAAATTTATGGGTATGCTTTCGAAAGACCATTGGAGTGAAAAAGGAAATTGGAATTCATGCGGTAGGTCAACGGTATTTCCTTTGACATAATGAGCCTAAATTACCTGTTTGATCCAACTTGTGCCTGAGTCCCATTACAACCCGTATCAAGACTCTTTGATTTTTGCATTAAATTTGGTTTCAGTGGTGACGATTTGATATATTAGCAAGCATATGGTAACATCATTTTATTATGTGGTGAGAGTAACCCTTTGTGTTTCATGTCAATGTGGTGCGTAGTCATATATCATTCTATAAGAGAGGGGTAAGTCTTGCAATTTCTGAATTGAATGACATTGTAAGAAGGATAGGATGTTTGTATTCGCATATTAGACTGCCACATGTGTGTAGATGTAATTGTATCTCTGAGTTTTGAAATACTTGAGGACAAGCATTGTCTTGGTGTAGGGGGATTTGATAGTGAGATAATTGTGCGCTTTATTCATTGATATGTGGTCTTGATTTTGTCCAATTATTGTGCAGAGTAATGGGTTTCTGCTCATATTTGGTATTTGTGTTATTTCAGGCGATGGGTGTTAAAAATGACAAAAAGAGGCAAATACCAGAAGACTGATCATTCCAGAGCGTACCCACGCTAGAGACCGCAGAACTGCGTTAAAAAGCCGGATCGCGAACCCTATCCCTGGAGCTACCATTGTTATTGGGAGACATATTTGGAACTTGCGTGGGATTAGGAAACGGATTCAAATGAGACCTTTTGGCAACAACTCAAGAAGGAAAAAATAAGGAAGCTACCATATGGAAACAAACTCTTGTTTTTGGAGAAAGAGAGGCGGCAGCGAGAAGCTTTAAATAGAAGATAGCAATAGACTAGAAGGGATCTTTTTTGACCTTTTATCTTATTTACTTTTACCTTAGTTTTTTTCTTTGGAATGAGAGTTCTAGACGAGGAGTCGTGCCGCTCTTTACTTTTCTGCAATCGACTAAAGTTCATGAAAACTTGCAATTGCTTCATCGTTATGCGGCAAGCATGGTTCGCCATATCGGCCGATACCGATACGTATCGATCCCCGATTCGACAACTCACTCTGACTCGGCCAATATTAGCCGATTCGAATCCGTGGATGCATGATATCGTTCGATATATCCGAGTCAATTCGGAGTCGATTCATATATTTTTTTTAAATTGTGTCTTTTTAGTATTTTCTAATTTTAGTAATTTTTTGGAAACTTTCATGTGTAATAATGTGCGTATCACCCGATATTCAACCGATATGTTGTAACGGATGTGGAACAACCGAGACCGCGACGCGACCGCGACCCGTGATGACGAACCATGGCGGCAAGGCTAAACGCCTTTTATCTAGTTGAAAAATAATCAAGACCCGGTGTACGAACAATTGTGAGATCGTTTTGATTGTTCTAAATTCGACATTTGTGAGTATTTAAGTATTCTTTTGCTTGAATAGCCTATTATTGTTTGAAATCTATTGGATCAATATGGCCAATTAGGACAGGGGTGCATATCACTTGAATGTCTTAAATTAGTGACAAACGGCACAATTTCATTGCCTCGCAAGCAGTCTAATATGTTTCGTGGGAATAATTAATCTAGTTTAAATGAACCCAAATGTGTGTTTGTTAACTAAGATTGGGTCTCTCTAATTTCTAAAATTGTGAATAGATTAAATCTTTCGAGCGTCTTTTGGGGTTATCTATTTTACAAGAGGGTAATTTAAGAGCGTCTCTGGACTACCATATAATTAAGAAAAGATTGGTGGTTTGGCAGTTGTTGAATTGCTTTAACCAATTTATTTGCGAACGTGTGAATTAATTCCCGGTATCTATGATCAGTTGCGTGAACCGGTGCCGAGATTATCTCCTTGACTAGATTGTGTTAATTAATTGTTTATTACATTCGTTAGCTACTACAACTTTTGCGATTTAGAGATTCAGTACCCTTGCATCTTTAATTTATTTATTTTATTTTCCTTCAAAAATCCCCCAAATCATCTGTGTGTGATAAATCCACCGATTCCCTGAGGAGACGACCCTACTCGTTACTATACTCATTCAATTTTGGGAGTAGGTCTCATTATAAATTTTATTTTTGGTAGTTTGACAGCCACCAGCTTTGCACGACGGATAGGAGATTATTTGAAATAATTACTATGATAGTTTTTGTGATGTGATATATATAAGATAAAAAGGTGATTAAAAAATAAAAATATGTGTTAAAACTGTATTTGTAATACAGGTAAATTAATTTGACTTGAAATAATGACTATCCAAACACACCATAATTAATATTTTCCACCTTATTTTGGAAGCTGACGCTCAGTGCATTCTTCAATTACTCACTTCTTTGTCCTGATAACCATTTATTGGCTCCATTAATTAATGATTGCAGGGTCTTGCTCTGCCCAAAAACACAGGTGCAACTCATGCATAGATACCGTGAGGCAAATCGCTGTGCTGATATGCTAGCAAAGGAGGGGAACTAGAATTGATTGGGATTTTGTCTTGTTCAACCGGATTCCCCATTTTCCTTAAAGCTACTTGTTTAGAGGATATTAGAGGAGTTTGCTTTCCTCAGATGATTGTAACAAACTTTGTTTAATTTAATGCATTTCATTGTTCCACCACAAAAAAAAAAAAAATTGTTGCATGCATAAAAGCTAGTAAAGTTGACTTGAATATAACGGTTGGTTGGTTTTCAAGAACTTGGCTTATTTCTGGTGGATTTTCTCTCAATTTCTTATAGGATACATCATCTATATATATGACATGAGTTTTTATTTATTAACAAGAGTTAGAATTAGTCAAATTAAAATAATCATGTTCCTTTCTAATAATTGAAGACACATGTCATATATTTTAGATTTTTTTATCGCAATGATAACATTTATATAACCTACTCTAACCTAATTTAACGGGAAGAAAATCGATAGAAAACTACATCGGAGGAAGCTACTTGAAAGTGACAGTCACAATTAAGTGACAAGGTAGGAGTCAAGGGTTAAACCCTTGACCTTCCACCCTCACCAAAACTTAAATGTCTTGATGGTATCAATAGTCCAAAAGGCTGCTGACAATGTCATACATTTAGATGTGTATTGTAAAAATGGAGAGAATACACCGCATTATCATATCAAGTTTGTAGATAAGCTTTGCAGTTTGCATTATTGATGATGGACCATCTAGGATTACGTGAGAGCTGCTTTTTCCGACGGATTGAATGGTTACAAGCCAGAATGAAACAAACCTTGGACGTTTCCATTATATCAACCAATGAAGACAGAGCACTAGACGTTAAAAAATTAGCCGCCCTGCCAAATTCTATAAAATGGATGCTTCACGAAGCAAACAATATTCATTGCAATTTTCTCCCTCCAGCCTGCAGCCTGCGATGGAGGTCATTCTTTTCCTTCTGGTTTTCCTACTCTTCTATTTCATGGTAGGCAAAATTCTCAAAAGCCCCTCGGGAAATAAATCAAGATTGAGGCTTCCCCCGGGGCCTAATCCACTGCCTAGTCATAGGAAATATGCATCAACTTTTTGGCTCCCCATTCCATCACTTGCTCAGAGACTTGGCCAAAAATATGGGCCGTTGATGCACCTAAAGCTTGGTGAAACTCCCACCATCATCGTCACATCCCGGAAATGGCCAAAGAGATTTATAGAACAAACGATGTCATATTTTGCTTCAAGACCCTCTCATCATGTCGCATTCAAGATTTTTTCCTACAATCATAACGATATCATCTTTTCTCCCTATGGAAATTATTGGAGACAACTCAGGAAGATTTGCACCATGGAAGTTCTTAGTCCAAAACGCGTGCAAACTTTCAAAGCAATTAGAGAAGATGAAGTTCTCAATCTTATCAAATCGATCTCTTTGCACAAGGGATTGAGTATCAATCTAAGCAGAAGGATTTTCTCTCTCACTTATAGCATCACAAGCCTGGCGGCCTTTGGGAAAGAAACAAAGACATAGAAAGATTCTTGCACTTTGTCGATGAACTCAATCGGCTGGCATCTTTGTTCTGCTTAGCTGACATGTTTCCTTCGGTCAAGTTTCTTCAATTGACGAGTACAGTTAGGTCAAGTTATGAGAAAGTACACAAGCAAGTAGATGAAATACTTGAAAAATATTCTCGATGAGCATAAAGGGAAATCCAAGAATCAAAACAGGAAGGTGAAGAAGGCAAGGAGGATCTTGTCGACGTTCTTCCAATATTCAGAAACGTGGGGACTTCGAGCCTCAACTAACTGATACGAACATCAAAGCTGTTATCCTGGTAAGCGAAACTCAAACTCGCTAGGTCTTTAAGCTTTGCACCTTGACAAAATTTTGTAATTGTTTCTAGGATTAAAGGGACAAAACTTGTATATTATTGATTTATCTGTTCAATTTTGGGGATGGTGATGATTTTGGATCTGATAACGTTTTAGGGAGTTGAGATACCCTTTAATAAACAAATTTTGACAGTATTAGTTTCAAGTTTGAACTTCTTCCCTAGGATTGAACATGAGACTTAACAGTGGCGGGTTATGTGAACAAAATTATGATTTTCTTAATTAGGCGCAAATTGGTCCTATTTCTTGGTACTAAATTTAGTTTCTGTTATGATAGAATGATTGTTATACAGATTAACTGTCTCAAAGTTGAATTCTCTTCAATTCAAATTAGTTCATGTAATAATTATGACTTTTGGTATAAACGTATATATACAATTTGGATCTAAATTTAACCCTGTCAACTCATACGACTAAGTTGGTTATCGGACCAAAACTGTACAAAATTACATCAAATGCAGTAAAAATTATATGAGCCAGTTTGAAGTGGACAAAATTCAACTTGTGAAGCTCCTAAACCTAAGAAATATTACCCAAAAAAAAAAAATTAAAGAGCTACATTCATAAGTTTATGATGTTTGGACGACAACATAGGATATAAATCAAAGGCCCAACAAAATCGAGCGTGATTACATACCATATATGATGATCGCCAAATGGTCCAAGAGAACACCCGAGATTTCTTTATCCAAATTAAGCAATTCAAAATAATCCAATGCCACTTGATTTGAAGTTATTTTGGTCAAACATCAGACGATGAATTAATTTAGATATATGAAAGAAAAAATTGTAATTTTCATTGATATACGTTCCTATTCATGTTTCAGGATGTTTTCAGTGCGGGCAGTGAGACAACATCAACAGCCATCGAGTGGGCAATTTCTGAAATGGTTAAAAACCCAGAAATAATAAACAGGGCACAATGTGAGGTAAGAAGTTTATATAATGACAAAGGAAATGTTGATGAATCACGCCTTCATGAGCTCAAATATTTGCACGCAATCATCAAAGAGACCTTGAGACTACATCCAAATGCTCCACTTTTGTTGCCAAGAGAATGCACTGAGGAATGCAGAATCAATGGTTATGACATACCAGCCAAGGCACAAGTAATTGTGAATGCATGGGCAATTGGTAGAGATCCATTATACTGGAGCGAAGCTGAGAAATTCAATCCTTCGCGATTTCTTGATTCTAAAATTGATTATAAAGGGAATAACTTTGAATACATCCCATTTGGTGCTGGAAGAAGGATTTGTCCAGGCATGTCATTTTCTCAAGCAGTAGTTCAGCTGGTACTTGCACAACTGTTGTTCCATTTTGATTGGAAGCTCCCCGGTGATCTGAAACCAGAAGAATTAGACATGGCTGATAACCTTGGCGTGACAATTAGGAGAAAAAATGATCTCCACTTGATTCCAATTCCTTATCATGGTTCTTATTTGATGAAGGATGACTAGACTTTACAGGGATGCCTAAATTATGCAAACACTTGTCATCCCGTCTATGATACTACTATATAATGTTACCTGGATTATGTACCTAAAATAAAGATTTTATGAACTTTATTACTTTCTGCACTCTAAAATGCACCTGCCTCACTTCACAATGTTTGGCATAATGCGTGAACTTTACTAAGACGTTACTGTTCTGATAGTGATACTTTTAATCTCAGTTTTTCATTTTCTTTTTTTTTTGTGTACAAATTATTTACAGAAAAAGAAATGTAACTCAGATCACATCTGCTGTCGTTTGAGTTACATCTCTCACTTTGTTTCTTATGCAGAAATGCCGTATTTCCTATTCGACCGATCAAAGAATGACGATTTATGGCCCGCATTCTTGGTTTCCAGCCTTTTCTTGAAGAAGACAGGTATTCTTTTCAAAGATATCCTTGACTGAAGCAGATTGATGAAATGCATGAGAGAGAGAGAGAGAGAACAAACAGATTGAGCATGGAAACGAAACTCAAAGAGACAGAATAAGCGAGGAGAGAAAAAATGGAGTGGCGCGAACGTCAAAGAATAATGATGCCGATTTATGGCCCGCATTCTTGGTTTCCAGCCTTTTCTTGAAGAAGACAGGTATTCTTTTCAAAGATATCCTTGACTGAGGCAGGTTGATGAAATGCAGGAGAGAGAGTGAAAGTCAAAGAATAATGACGATTTATGGCCCGCATTCTTCGTTTCCAGCCTTTTCTTGAGGAAGACAGGTATTCTTTTCAAAGATATCCTTGACTGAAGCAGGTTGATGAAATGTATGAGAGAGAGAGAGAGAGAGAGAGAGAGAGAGAGAGAGAGAGAGAGAGAACAAACAGATTGAGCATGGAAAAGAAACTCAAAGAGACAGAATAGGCGAGGAGAGAAACCATGGAGTGATGCGAACATCAAAGAATTTTGGTGCCTGAATTTACGTAAAAGGGAAAAAAGAGTTTTCGGCCTGAACACTTGTCACGCTCCTGTACTCCCAAAATATCATCTGATTATTGAGCATGAATTAATTTAAGGGATAGTTTCTTTTAGCAATTATAGAGAGCTCTCTTCAATTTTCAAAACTTACACTTACCATCCTAGCTTTTAAGGTTCATGTAATAATATAGACCCAATAAACTATACTTTTTGACAAATATCCTAAAATACCCTTCTTCAAAGAATAAGACAAAACAAAACAATGTTTTAATTTTTAATTTCTTGTAGGTGTCATACTCACTAAAACAAACAAAGTCTAGTGACTCCAACTCATTTCAAAATTCATTACTTACTAATTCTTACCTAATATAACTCCCTACCACCAATACCAATATTAAACTAAGAAATGCCCCCATGTGCCTAAGAACATAATTCATCATTGCTCTAACACTCCTAGAAATAGAGACAAAATTCTACTTTTATAATAAAACCACAATCAATAAGTAAATAAAGAGAGAAGAGAACCAGTGAGTAATTGCTAGACTTATTTATTAGTCAAAGCATCAACTGACGAATTCAGTCAGAAATCTGAAAGCAGAAAGCGTCAACTGATAAAATATTCCTATTTATCTTTCAGGATATTTTCAGTGCTGGTAGCGAGACTTCATCAACAGCCATGGAGTGGGCAATTGGTGAAATGATTAAAAATCTGGAAATTATGAAAAGGGCACAATATGAGGTGAGAAGTATATACAATGACAAAGGGAATGTTGATGAATCACGCCTTCATGAGCTCAAATACTTGCGTGCAATCATTAAAGAAACTCTGAGGCTTCACCCAAGTGCTCCACTTTTGTTGCCAAGAGAATGTGGTCAGCAATGCAAAATCAACGGTTACGACATACCAGCCAAGGCGGACATAATCGTTAATGCGTGGGCAATCGGAAGAGATCCCAAATATTGGATTGAAGCAGAGAAATTTAATCCTTCGAGATGTCTTGATTCAGAAATTGATTACAAAGGGAATAATTTTGAATACATCCCATTTGGTGCTGGAAGAAGGATTTGTCCAGGCATATCATTTTCTCAAGCAGTAGTTCAGCTGGTACTTGCACAATTGTTGTTTCACTTTGATTGGAAGCTCCTTCAAAGCCGTGAGCTGGCCAAGCATTTGGGTAAGGCTCGTAGATCCCTTACATACCTAATTTGCAGCGATTCAAGAAGACTAAGATTTTGTAGCATCTCTTTTGGTAAACAACTCAATCCTTCAATGTTCTTAATTTTAAGGGAGTTAAGACTAGTGAGATTGGATATTGAAGCCCATGCCATGTTCGGAGAGTTCTCCACGTATAACTCCTTTAGGGACGGCATACGTGGCAATGGCAATGTCAACGTTGGGCAATTGAAAAAAAACAAGGATTGAAGTTGAGAGAATACCCGGGGAGTACTAGTAGTATCTTGGACCTCTCTTCCTAACATTCCTTTTAGGTTGGGCATGTTCATCAGATCCAGTTGTTTCAACGATGGGGACATTGCAGCAGCAGCGGCAGTACTCTCCCGAGCCCCAACTATGTACTCCGCTACACTTCCGTCCACAGCAACTTTTGTTACAGTTGAAATCCAAGATGGAAATGATGAACCGATGAAGCCTTCTATGTGCAGAAATTGAAGGTTGGGGGAGGGTTTAAGGGCTCCAAGCACTCCTTCATCATTGTAACATTGAAGCGTTCTTTCGGAATTCCAACACAAATGCAACTTGCGGAGACTCTGTTTTTTAATTAAACAAGCTTCTTTTGCATCCTTTTTGGTTTCAATCCTCTCAAGGTGCCTAATTATTAGAATTCCTTTAAGCATATTGAGGTCTCGCAACTCGCTTAGTTGGAAGCCGTTTTTCCCACTCTGAACGACCATACTCAACGTTCTTAGGCAAGTCAACTTCCCAATTCCACTTGGCATGTGAGTCAAAGTCCAGCACCCCTGTAGACAAAGATGTCGAAGATTTCTGAGGAATCTCATGCCCTTGGGTAGACTCCGAAGATAGAGACAATCATTTAGGTTTAAAATTTGCAAATTCCACAAGTCACAAATTGAATTGGGTAGTTCATCAATGCTGGATCTTGAAAGATCAAGATGTCTTAAATGTTCCAGGTTACTTACTGCAGGTGGCAGCTTAGTAAGTACTTCTTCCGACTGCATTGATCTTACAATGAGCGCCCTCAGGGAACCACATTTTGACAAGAAAGAAGAAAATTGGTCAATGCCTGTGCTTGTAATAGGAAAAGCCACTGTTAGCTGATCATCTAGCAAATCCAACATCATGGTTCTATTTGACTCTGTTCCACCGTGTATAGCCTCCATTACGGATAGAGCCATATCATGGACAAAGTCATGCATCTCAAAAGCAAGGACACTGCCAAACTCATCTTTCCTCACGGCTTGGAATAGTGATCTATAATGTAGTTCAGTCATCACAGCATCACCAACATCTTCCACTTCCATCGTTTCATCAGATGAAATCAATCCATTTGCCATCCACAAATGTATTACCTCTTCTTTTTCAATTTTAGATCCCTTGGGAAATACTGCACAATATGGAAAGCAACCTCTCAACTCTACCGGAAGATTAAGGTAGCTCAATCTCAATGCGGGCAAGATAGGTGTTTCATCTTCAAGTAAGTTCCAAAACTCACTAGATTTCACAGAGTTCCATTCCGCTTCCGACTTAAATCGTAGAAGGGCTCCAAGAGCCTTTGCAGCTAGTGGAACACCGCTACAAATAGCCGAAGGTGATTGTTTACATTCAGTTTTGATGATTTTTAATAAAATTACATTTGAGAGTTCTCTCAAAGCTTCATTGAAGCACCTTGAGTATCTTAGATTCATATCTTAGGTATTCAATCGACTTATCAATCTAGGACCGCGCTAGATTGTGGCGTCCTCTACCAAAATACCGAGGTTCGTTGACCACGTGATCAACGGGTTTTAGGTGATCCGCTGCGTTCGTTTCGTCATCAACGTGAGTCCTCACCTTCTAAGATCCTATCCTGTCTGTACGGGTTGCATCACAAGGTTGGTGCCGTTCGTATCACAGCTCAGCGAAGAGACTAAATCCGTACCCAACTAAAGTGCTATTGGACCTAAGGCCCACATGGCCTAGCACATTGACTCAAGGACTAACAACGACTAAGGCCCAAACCACAAGCTAGTTGGACCTCTTTATTACACTCCACTAAACTAATAATGGGCCATGGACCCCTTAGCCGAATCATGGGTTTCTAATCTTCAGTGATGGCCGAAACGAGGACAACAAGCCTAGCTTCATTGAGGCCCTCGATGGCCTTTGGCTCTCCACTTGACTCTCGAGTTGCACGAACCAATGTTTGTAGCGACTCATTCAATCTCTTCGCGCGAGCTCGTGTCATCGGCCCCAATGGCACCTTTACTTGCTCCACTTGGATAGCTCTCTCAACCTCCTCATCATTCCCCTCCTCTTGCGAAAGAGGTGTCCTCAAATCGACCTCATCATCTGCAAGACAGGGGCTCAAATCAGCAACATTAAAAGTAGCCGAGACATTATACTCACCAGGAAGATCGAGCTTGTAGGCATTGTCATTGATGCGCACCACAACTTGGAATGGCCCATCTCCACGGGGTAGCAACTTGTTGCGACGCTGGACAAGGAAGCGCTCCTTGCGCAAGTGTAACCAGACCCAATCACCTGGTTCAAACACTACGCGACGTCTACCCTTGTTTGCATGCCTGAGGTACTGTTGGGTGCGAGTTTCAATGTTGGCCCTCACCTGTTGGTGCAAAGTCTAGACAAAGTCGGCGTTCTTCTTTCCATCAAGGTTAGTACGCTCAGACAAAGGCAAAGGCATCAAATCCAAGGGAGTCAAAGGATTAAAACCGTAAACAATTTCAAAAGGAGAAAAACTGTGTAGCACTATGAACTGTACGGTTATAAGCAAACTTGACATGTGGTAAGCACTCCTCCCAAGTTTTGAGATTCTTTTTAATGATGGCGCTTAGTAAAGTAGACAATGTGCGATTAACGACCTCAGTTTGGCCATCGGTCTGGGGATGACTAGATATAGAGAATAACAACTTAGTCCCCAACTTCCCCCACAAAGTTTTCCAGAAATAAGATAGAAACTTAACATTCCTATCAGACACAATAGTCTTAGGCACACCATGCAAATGGACAACTTCCCTAAAGAAAAGATCAGCTATGTGAGTGGCATCGTCCGTCTTATGACATGGAATGAAATGAGCCATTTTAGAAAATCTATCAACAATGACAAGAATGCTATCATGACCCCTTTTACTCCTAGGCAGACCAAGCACAAAATTCATTGAAATGTCAAACCCAAGGGTCCGAAGGAATAGGCAGAGGTGTATACAAACCGAAGGGTTGGAGTTTGGACTTTGGCACGGTGGCAGGTAATGCAGCGTGACACTACTCGCTCCACATCCCGCCTCATGCGTGGCCAATAGAAATGTTCCTGTAAAACACTCAAAATCTTGGTGACACCGAAGTGTCCCATCAACCCACCTCGTGAGCTTCACGAGTTAGTAACTCACGAATAGAACATGATGGAATGCACAATTTATCATTACAATACCGAATCCATCATGTATGAAGAACTTACCCTGACCCGACTTAGCACAAGACTTATAGATAGCAGAAAAATCAGAGTCGGTATCATAGAGTTCTTTGATGAGATCAAATCCAAGGAGTTTAGCATCAAGTAGAGCAATCAAGGCATACCTCCTGGATAGTGCGTCGGCAACGACATTGGTTTTGCCAGCTTTGTACTTGATCACATAGGGAAATGACTCCCACAAAGTTGACCCACCGTACATGTCTCTTACTCAACTTATGTTGACATTTGAGATGTTTTAACGCCTCATGGTCAGTGTGGATGACAAATTCCTTAGGCCGAAAGTAATGTTGCCAAGTCTCCAGTGCACGAATCAAAGCATAGAGCTCCTTATCGTAGGTGGAGTAGTTTCAAGGCAGCACCATTCAATTTCTCACTAAAGTATGCGATTGGTCTTCCCTCTTGGATCAACACGGCTCCAATTCCTACACCAGAAGCATCACACTCAACCTCAAAAGTTTTATCAAAGCTAGGTAAGGATAATAAGGGTGCGTGTGTGAGCTTGTATTTAAGGAGTCGGAACGCTTTCTCCTGAGCTTCCCCCCATTCGAACTTCACATCTTTCTTGATAATGGCGGTCAGACGGGCAGCAATAGTACTGAAATCCCTCACGAACCGGCGATTAGAAACTCGCGAGGCCATGGAAACTCCGAACTTCACTCATGGTCTTGGGCACGGGCCACTCATTGATGGCCTGGACTTTGCTCTCGTCCACTCTAATGCCCTGTCCACTAACCTTATAACCAAGGA
This sequence comes from Coffea humblotiana, assembly GCA_023065735.1. Lineage (NCBI taxonomy): Eukaryota > Viridiplantae > Streptophyta > Magnoliopsida > Gentianales > Rubiaceae > Coffea > Coffea humblotiana. The sequence goes on from JACYVW010000112.1 coordinate 114,030, forward strand.
AAACAAGTTCATTAGTGCAGAAGGTACATTTGCTAAGGTTTAGCGAATAACCTCTCCATGCGCAAAACATCAAGAACAGCTCGTAAATGTGCTACATGTTCCTCGGGACTCTTGCTGTATATCAGAATGTCGTCAAAATAAACAACAACAAATTTACCTAAGAACGGGCGAAGCACATGATTCATAAGGCGCATAAAATGTAGTAGGAGCGTTAGTCAAACCAAAAGGCATAACTAACCACTCATACAGACCATACTTAGTCTTGAAGGCCGTCTTCCACTCGTCCCTTCTGTGATAGCGTTGACGGCGCGGCAGTCTACACACATCCTCCAAGTCCCTTCTTTCTTTGGGACAAGGATGACTGGAACTGCACATGGGCTCATGCTCTCTCGAGCCCAACCCTTTTCCAAGAGCTCATCACTTGCCGTTGGATCTCCTTAGTCTCCTCAGGGCCCATCTTGTAGGCCGGTCTGTTTGGCAAGGATGCTCCAGGGACGAAGTCGATCTGGTGCTCGATCCCCCTGAGTGGTGGAAGGCCACTTGGGATCTCATCTGGAAAAACGTCCTCAAATTCCTGCAACAAAGAAGAGATTTCAGGAGGTAAGGCACTAAGTGCTTCTTGAGAGAGTAAAATCACTTCTTTGCAATATAAGACATAAACAACTTGCTTGGATAAAAGTAATTTGCGAACTTCCCTGTTCTTGGCAAGCAAGTTAGGCCGTTTCTCCATTCGACCAGATGTTCCAGGGGTAGATGTCCTCTCGGCCGGTGCCTTAATGATTGCTTTAGGGTCGGTTGACTTCTTAGCCAACTCTCGTTCATGCTCCTGTTGCAATCTCAGTTGGTCTTCATGCACCTGCTGAGGTGTGAGAGGAACAAGTGTCATCTTCTTGTTGTGGTGCAAGAAGGAGTACTTGTTGGTGAAGCCATCATGAGTAGTCTTCTTGTCATATTGCCAAGGCCGTCCCAACAAAATGTGAGAAGCTTGCATGGGAACGACGTCGCAAAGGACCTCGTCCTCATACTTCCCAATCCGGAAAGGCACCACCACTTGCTTGGTGACTTTGATATCGCCACTCTCATTGAGCCATTGCAAGCGGTATGGGCTAGGGTGCCTCAACGTGGGCAAAGAAAGATGGTCCACCATGAGAGTGCTTGCCACGTTGGTACAACTACCTGCATCGATGATGAGGCTACATACCCTGCCCTTGACGTGACATCGTGTAGAAGATGTTGTCACGTTGGGCCTCATCCACTTCTTGACTTGGGTCGCAAGAGCCCGACGGGCTACTAGAGCAACACCCACTTGTTCGGTAGTGGCCTCAACCTCCACCTCGGAATCTTCACCCTCATCCAGTAATGGAGGCATCTCGGCGAACTCGTCCTCGTCGTCAGATACGACATCTCCGCTCGGTAGGACAATCATGGTACGCCTATTGGGACACTGAGAAGCAATGTGCCCAAATCCTTGGCATTTGAAGCACTTGTCGCGGCTTCGGGGTTTGGAGGAGTCAAATGGAGGCTTGGTGGTTGCCTTTGGTGCCTGCTTGGGTGGCTCGGATTTAGGAGTGAACTTAGACACCCCTGCACTGGGCCGTTCCCGCTCAAATGTTGGATTGCCCCTCCAAAGAGGCGCGGCTGAGAAGCTAGGGTTTCGAGGGTTACCCCTCCTCTTAAGCCTCTTCTCGATCTTAGATGCCTTATCAATTAACTCAGGCATGTCCACATAGTTTTGCAACTCCACCAACTCGGCGATCTCAGGCCTCAAACCGTTAAGAAATCTCGCCATGGTAGCCTCTCGATCCTCCACGATGTCTGCTCGAAGCATGGTGATCTCCATCTCCTTGTAGTAGTCCTCCACACTTCGGTTTCCTTGAACTAATGTCTGGAGCCTCTGGTATAGATCACGGTAGTAATGGCTGGGTACGAACCGTTTTCTCATAGTGGTTCGTAACTCCTCCCATGTACTAATTGGCCGTTCTCTATTGCGGCGCCTGCTAGTGCGCTCCTGCTCCCACCAGACAATAGCGTAATCGGTGAATTCGAGGGTTGCCAATTTGACCTTTTGTTCATCGGTGTAATCCTGGCACTCGAATACCATCTCGATTCGCTGTTCCCATTCTAGGTAAGCCTCTGGACTAGACTTGCCTTGGAATGAAGGAATCTTGATCTTGACCCCCTTTAATCCGTCATCTGTTCTCCGATAGTCCTGCTTTGGCCGACGGATGAAGTCGTCTTCCTCGCTATTAGAAGCGAACTCCTCGCGAGGTGGAGCATCTCGACGGACAGTGTTAGACCGAACTTGAGAAACTCTAGTGGTCCATCCGTTGGTGTAGGGACTCCATAGACTCCCTAAGCATGCGCTTAAACTCCGCCATCAATGCTAAATTGTTCAATTTGGGGTCAAATTTAGAAGGTTCACTCCCGTCCGACATGATGTAGGAGACCTGCAAAAAGTTAGTAGCAAAGCAAGTATAGATACGTATGTCTCACTCACTCTCGCGTGTATACACTCAACCCTCGTGTATGTCACTCAAGAGCACTCTAATAGTCTCACCAATGCTCTCTCTTGATAGCCTTGAAGAAATTAGAACTCCTCCCGGCAAACAATCAACTTCCAATTTTGGATCACGAGAATGAGGTAATCCTCAATGGAATATCGAATAATGGGATGATTGACTCGAGGGACAATGAAATGGCACGACTCAAATGAAAGGAAACAAAAGGACTAAAGCACGGATAGAAAGAAGAAAGAAAAACGACTCAAAAAAAAGAGAAAAAAAATACTTTTTTTTTTTTTTTAGATTTCGCAAGCTGCCTTGGCTTGTTTAGGAGGTGAATAGTCGACTAAGAGAGGGAAGATGGGTGGCGGCTATCAATCTACAATGTAGGGAAAAGGTGGCCGAAAAGGAAAAGGAAAGACAAGGTTAAGGCAACTCCTAAAAGGTAGGGAAAAGGTAAGGCTAAAATGTAGGAGAAAATGTTGCTAAGGTGTAGGAAGGCAACTCCTAAAAAGTAGGAAAAATACTGCCTACAATGTAGGAATGTGTCTTGATTGGAAATCAAACACCCTTGGCAACCAAGCGAGATTAGGAAACCAATCGTACTTAGGAAACAATCAAATCCACGGCTGCCTTAGGTTATTTAAACACCACTCACGTAAGACTTAACCCCACAAGGCCGCATTGAAGTTTGAAACATTCTGGTCACAATTATTTGGCAACGTTGGTTTAGCTCAAGACAAGAACAACGAGGTATGGACAATCAAGATGGTGCAACTAACCCTTCTCAGGCTCCCCCCCAACGGGTTACCCAAGACGTTCCCAAGAAATTTACTCCAAAATCAAGAAAACCCTTTACTACCGCAAGAGAATACAAGAAACTTTTCACTAGAAGAGTGAAACAAGCTCCCAAGACTCAAGGTGTTCAAGAATTTCAAGAAGTAGTGGACCAAAATTTTTGATTTCGTGTTTGTTTGTTTGCGTTTTTTTTTGAATAGTAGTTCGGACCACTATGTATGTTCGAATGGGATTGATAATAGAACTTGGAGATTTCCTTTTTTTTTTTTGACTTGGCCGAATCAATGTTGTTCGCCTTCTTTTTTTTTTTTTTGAACAACGAAACACAAGGTGCGGCTGCTAGGGTTTTGACCTAGATTGGCCGCAACTGAATTTTTAGTATGGCCGAAAAGGAAAACAAATCAGATCCCAAACAAAGGCTTACGGCTCCAAAACAGCCCACACGGTCACACAAGGTAGCAAGGACAATTTTTTTTTTTCGGACAGCCCACAATTTTCCCCCAAACAAGGATGGCAAACCCTAATTCGGACAACAAGAGAATAGGTACGGCAGCCGCTTCTTCTTTCTCTCTTTTTTTTTTTTGTAAACTCAAGAACCCTAGAACCCTAAAGGCTCACGGCTTCAACACAAAGTGCGGCAGCCCAAGCACGCGACACAACAACAAGAAACACGATCAAGAGATGCGACACACAACCCAAACAAACGGAAACTAAGGCGGACAGAATCGTGCTTCAAGTAACCAAAGAAAGATCAACGACGCAACAATTGAACACAAAACAGAATGTTCGACTCAAGAACAAGACAAACAGATTCGGGCAAGGCTTGGACAGATTCGTAGACTCTTGGACAGAATATGGCACAACGCACGAAAGTAACGACACAAACAAGGAACACAATAACGACAACAAGGACAAAGAAGGACAAGGGATATACGTGATACCTTCAACTAGCTCTGATGCCAGCTGATACGAACGGCACCAATTTGTGATGCAACCCGTACAGACAGGATAGGATCTAGAAGGTGAGGACTCACGTTGATGACGAAACGAACGCAGCGGATCACCTAAACCCGTTGATCACGTGGTCAACGAACCTCGGTATTTTGTAGAGGACGCCACAATCTAGCGCGGTCCTAGATTGATAAGTCGATTGAATATAAGATATGAATCTAAGATACTCAAGGTGCTTCAATGAAGATTTGAGGAACTCTAGACCCCCGACAGCTCAGCGAAGGGACTAAGTCCGTACCCAACTAAAGTGCTATTGGACCTAAGGCCCACATGGCCTAGCACATTGACCCAAGGACTAACAACGACTAAGGCCCAAACCAAAACTAGTTGGACCTCTTTATTACACTCCACTAAACTAATAATGGGCCATGGACCCCTTAGCCGAATCATGGGCTTCTAATCTTCAGTGATGGCCGAAACGAGGACAACAAGCCTAGCTTCATTGAGGCCCTCGATGGCCTTTGGCTCTCCACTTGACTCTCGAGCTGCACGAACCAATGTTTGTAGCGACTCATTCAATCTCTTCGCGCGAGCTCGTGTCATCGGCCCCAATGGCACCTTTACTTGCTCCACTTGGATAGCTCTCTCAACCTCCTCATCAAGATGGAAGATCATGCATGGAGCTTAGTCTTTGAATCATGAGCCATGGAAGATAATTTTAAAAAAACCCATTTAAATGAAGTATTGTCCCCATTCCAAAACTAACTTATAAAGAATGTTATAAAAAAAATGGAACAATCCCGGTGAATGAATTTTGGGAAGATTCAAAGTATGCAATATAGAGTCCCAAGGAAAATGCAATCTTTGGATGTTTCAACATTAAAGCCTAAAGTGAGATAGGAGCACATAGAAGAGTGATGACCTTTTTCATTTACAGGGTTTTATAAGCTCAAGGTTTTCACGAGGAAAAATGGACATTACTAGTTGTAGGAAATGCTTTCAAACACCATTTTTATCTCGAATAAAATTTTTGTGTAAATGACTCCCAATTGCCACTCAACTTTTACCAATGATTTTATTTGGCCTTTCAACTTGTATAAGCAATTATTGAGTTCCTCAACTTATAAATTAAGTTATGAATAGTGCATCCAAGCTAAATCTCATTATGGTAATATTTATTTTCCCACTGAGGTTCAATTTAATGTCTATTTTCCTACTCTAAGTTTAAATAAAAAAACATATTTGTCCTTTTTAATAGTTTCAGTTAAGTATCTAATAGTTGACTGATTTGAATAATTTAATATGTGTAGAAAATTCTGAATTTGGTTTTAATTCGTCCCAAAGACTGAATCTAATCAAGACAATTTTCTTTCTATAATACTAAGATTCATTTTATTGTAAGTTTGGCTCCTCCCAAGTTAACTTAAAAAGTAGTCAAATTTGCCACTTTAATGGTTTCGATAAATATTTAGTTGTTGACTAGTTTGATTACTAGTGGTGAGAGAAGGGTTCTTAGAATCTTCACCGCTACTAGGTTCAAAATTCAAATTTTGTGCCTAGTAGTTGGGGATAGAAAAGGTGTGGGGAGGGATGGGAGAGTTAAAAAAAAATAGTTTAACTAAAAAAACTAATAACAATCTCCTTTAACGAATTTTGTCTGAGCATATTAATCCAATTTACTATTATGCACATTATCATTCTAATCTGGGGCTAAATGATATATTTAGATTCTAATGACAAGTTTAGCCAAAATAGGGTACTTAAAAAAAAAAGCACACAAAGAAGAAGAAGAAGAACAAAATCAAAACAAGGTATTGGGAATTTTATTTACGTGTATCTTTTCTGTAATCTTTTCATTGCCAAACTTTATGATCTTTTCTATAAGAACAACTATACAAAAACATTAAATATTTAAATAAATCTCTATTGTTTATTTTGTATATAATCTTTTCTTATTCTTGTTGGATTAATGTTTCTTTTAGATATATTTTTTTAGGTTTATAAGATTATAAGCAAAATAATAATGATGATAACAATGTAACAAGACTAAATGAGTTAGCAAAATTCGTAACATAAGGCGATGCTAACTTGTCATGTGTTAAAGAGTTATTTTTTGTTTTTTTTTGTCTATGTAAATCGCTAGAAATATTGTGAGTTTGTTTGGAAAACAAAGTTATCCGAAATAATATTTTCCTTGCATTATGAACATAATTTTCAATTAATTTTTACCTTTTAAACTATTTTTATATTTCACATATATCACATCTCAAAAAGTGCTGTAGCAAATTTTTTCAAATAGTATTTCAAATAATCTTCTATTTAAACACACTCGAATTATTTTTTTCGTTATTCAAATTATTCGATTATTAAATACTTAAACTATTAAATATCATACAATAAAGTAAATCCCTCTAATGTCTGAAATAGTTTATTTTAGACTTTGATAAGCAAAATGAAAAATCAAACCTTAAGGGCAAAATGAATATTACCAAACTTGGATTTGATTTGGAGCGACCATTTAAAACCAAATTTATAAGTTGAAGAACTTTATGGATGCAATAAAATTATTGCTGAAAGTTGAGAGATTATTGAAGCCCGATACCTAGTTTTTTAGAGGCATTTCCAAAAGCAACCCATGCAATTTTTTGGCAACAAAGGGAACATCATGTAGCAACCAAATTAAATGTTTTTTCTTTCTTTTGAGAAATTTAAAAATCAGTACAGACTAAATTAGGGATATGTGATAGGTCATAATTTGTTGT